>CAUYRH010076510.1:0-25688 GCA_963574655.1 Perodicticus potto | reverse complement strand
CAATGCTCTACCTCCAAAGTAAACTCACCCAGAAATTTCTGAACAAAATTCAACTTCTACAGTGGTGAAAGGATTAACGTCCTAGATCACTGCATATTATTAAATGAATTCAAGGTTGTTTTGATGCTTTGGAAAAGAGATACCTACACATGGCAGTACTTACACTTTACACAAATCCCAAGGAACCTGAGAAAATGACGGAAATATACCAGTTCAAATTCAAATACACAAAAGAAGGAGCCATCACAGATTTTGACAGCAGCACCACAAGCTTCGAAAGTGGGACAAACAGTGAAGATATTAAGAAAGCCAGTGTTCTACTTGTCTATAAATTGTATATACTGATGCACTGTATATACTGGACCTCTTCCCAATGATGTTATACTTACTATGAAACTCCACTACTATAATGCAGTGACACCAAATGATTACCAATCCCCTGGGTTCAAAGAAGGGATAAATTCACATTTCCAGCTGTTTGATGTGGAGCCTGTCAACGTGCAAGTAGGCTTAGTCTCCACTGGCTTTCATAGCACGAAAGTAAAAGTCACTACTGAGGCTGCCAGAGTATCTGATTTGGATAACAACCTCTTTCAGGAGAATAGCACTACTGAGATTGCCCTTCAGGGTCTAGACTGTGACAAGGAAGAAGAGGAATACAATAGTCATGTAAAGCAAAGCTTCAGTGATCCTCCATTGCTTTGGTTAAACACTGTTGACATGTTTCATTACCAATACGGGTCATCTCACATGAAAGGTACCATATATAAAAACTGAAACAAAAAAAAAAAGAAAATAATTTTATGGCTGGGGGTCACCGCAACATGAGGAATTGTATTAAAAGGTCACAGCATTAGGAAGCATTAGAAAGGGTGAGAACCACTGCCTTAAAGGATAAAAATAAGACTCAGGGTAAAGGGATGGACATCTACAATACAGGCAAATGGAAATCAGACAAAAGCAAGGGTTGCAATTTTATTTGCAGATACAATTGGCTTTAAACCAACAAAGATAAAGAAAAATAAAGATGGTCACTACATATTTGTCAAGGGAAATACTCAACATGAAGAGATTTTGATAATTAATATTTATGCACCCTATCAGAATGCTCCTCAATTTATACAAATGATAACTTACTGCACTGTAATAGTTGGAGATTTTAATATCCCTTTGATAGTTTTGGATAGATCCACAAAGAAGAAACTAAACAAAGAAATACTAGACTTAAACTTGACCCTAGAACAAATGGACTTAACAGACTTGTACAGAACTTTTCATCCTACTAAAACTGAATATACATTCTTTTCATCATCCCACAGATCATCCTCCAAAATTGATCATATCTTAGGACACAAGTCTAACCTCAGCAAATTTAAAAGAATAGAAATTATTCTTTGTATCTTCTCAGACCACATGGAATAAAAGTTGAACTCAACAGCAACAGGAATATTCATACTCAAACAAAATCATGGAAACTAAATAATCTTAGGCTGAATGAGAGGTGGGTCAAAGATGAGATTAAGAAGGAAATCACCAAATTTGGGGAACAAAATGATAATGAAGACAAAAATTATAAAATCCTGTGGGATACTGCAAAGGCAGTTCTAACAGGGAAATTTATATCATTAGAAGCCTTCATTAAGAAAACCAAAAGAGCTGTGGCAGCCAGCTGAAGAACCAGCAGGCTGGATGACAGGCAAGGAGGGGGACCTCCAACCTCCAACGGAGACTCCAATAGCCAAAAAGGCCAGACAACTGCTGAGGAGACCCCTGTGCCTTGGTGTCTCCTTCACTTTACACTTAGGACTAAATGTGGAACCCCCATTTCCTATGCCTAGGTCAATTTCATGTGAATTTCCTAGGCCTCAATTCCATGAATGGACTGTCCATTCATTGATATATTCATTCACCTTGCCCCAGGTGGAAGGGACTGTGTTCATTCGTTTCCTGGCCAAGGAACCCATACACCTATATATACCCCGAGACTAAAAGCCTAAAGGGGGAGAGGGAGTAAGACTGGGAGAGAAACGGAGAGAGCTTTTCTCTCCCCACTTGAGTTCTCTCTCTCTACCAGGAGCTTTAGTGTTTTCTGTATTCTTTTCTGTAAATAAATTCTGTCTTACCACTGGAAAAAAAAAAAAAGAAAGAAAATGCCAAGAAGGCTATGTTAAACAGTTAGATGAAAACATTTCAGATTGTACATGAAACCAGCACATTGTACCCCTTGATTGTACTAATGTACGCAGCTGTGATTTAATAATAAATAAATAAATAGAAAACCAAAAGAGAGGAAGCCAACAACTTAATGCGTCACCTCAAGCAAGTGGAAAAGGAAGAACTTTCCAATCCCAAACCCAGCAGAAGAAAAGAAGTAACAAAAATTAGGGCAGAATTAAATGAAATTGAAAACAAAAGAATCATTCAGAAAATCAACCAAATAAAAAGTTGTTTTTTTGAAAAGATTAGTAAAATTGATAAACCTTTTACCAACCTAACCAGAAACAGAAAAGTAAAATCTATAATATAGTCAATCAGAAATGATAAAGGAGAAATAAAAACAGACACCTCAGAAATTCAAAAAATTCTCAATGATTACTACAAACAACTCTATTCTCAGAAATATGAAAATCTGAAGGAAACAGACCAATACATGGAAGCATGCCTCCTTCCTAGAATCAGCCAGAAAGAATTAGAAATTTTGAATAGATCTATATCAATCACTGAAATAGAATCAACTATACAAAATCTCCCAAAAAAGAAAAGTCTGGGACCAGATGGCTTCACATCAGAATTCTACCAAACCTTTAAAGACGAATTAGTACCTATATTATATAACCTTTTCCAAAGCATAGAAAAAGAAGGAATACTTCCCAACACATTCTTTGAAGCAAATATCATCCTGATCCCCAAACCAGAAAAGGATCCAACAAAGAAAGAAAATTATAGACCAATATCATTAATGAATATCAATGCAAAAATATTCAATAAGATCTTAGCAAACAGAATTCAACAACACATCAAAAAAAATATACACCATGATCAAGTTGGTTTTATTCCAGGGTTACAAGGTTGGTTCAACATATATAAATCTATAAATATAATACATCACATAAATAAAATAAAATAAAATGAAAAACAAAGACCATATGATTCTCTCAATGGAGGAAGAAAAAGCTTTTGATAATATCCAGCATCCTTAATAGACTTAGATGGGTCATCTCTGAAACTGATAGAGGCCCTCTACAGCAAAACCACAGCCACTATAATATTGAAGGGAGTAAACTGAAAACATTTCCACTCAGATCAGGAACTAGGCAAGGATGCCCACTATCTCCACTGCTACTCAATATAGTAATGGAAGTCTTAGCCATCGCAATCAGGCAAGAGAAGGCAATCAAGGGTATCCAAATGGGGTCAGAGATCAAACTCTCACTCTTCGCAGATGATATGATCCTATACCTGGAAAATCCCAGGGACACAGCCTCAAAACTCTTAGAAGTGATCAAGGAATACAGCAGCATCTCAGGATACAAAATCAGTACTTACAAATCAGTAGCTTTTACATATGCCAACAACAGTCAAGCTGAAAATACAGTCAAGGACTCTATTTCTTTTACAGTAGTGCCAAAGAAGATGAAATATCTGGGAATTTACCTAACAAAGGACATGAAAGATCTCTGTAAAGAGAACTATGAAACTCTGAGAAAAGAAATAGCTGAAGATATTAACAAATAGGAAAACATACCATGCTCATGGTTGGGAAGAATCAACATTGTTAAAATGTCCATACTACCCAAAGCAATTTACAGATTTAATGCAATCCCTATTAAAGCCCCATTGTCATACTTCAAAGAACTTGAAAAAACAGTACTTCGTTTTATATGGAATCAGAAAAAACCTTGAATAGCAAATACATTACTCAGAAATAAGAACACATCAGGAGGTATCACATAACCAAACTTCAGGCTATACTATAAATCTATAGTGATCAAAACAGAATGGTACTGGCACAAAAACAGAGTGGTAGATTTATGGAACAGAATAGAGAACCAGGAAATGAACCCCACTACTTATCGCCTTTTGATTTTCAACAAGCCTATCAAAAATATTCAATGGAGGGAAGACTCCCTATTTAACAAATGGTGCTGGGAGAACTGGATGGCAACCTGTAGAAGACTGAAACTAGACCCACACCTTTCACCATTAACAAAAATTGATTCTCACGGGATAAAAGATTTAAACTTAAGACAAGAAACTATAAAAATACTAGAAGAGAGTGCAGGGAAAACACTTGAAGAAATCGGCCTGGGAGAATATTTTATGAGGAGGACACCCCAGGCAATTGAAGCAACACCAAAAATACATTACTGGGATCTGATCAAACTAAAAAGCTTTTGCACAGCCAAGAGCACAGTAAGTAAAGCAAACAGACAACTTTCAGAATAGGAGAAGATTTTTGCAGGTTATGCTTCCAAGAAAGGTCTGATAACTAGAATCTACAGAGAACTCAAACTAATCAATAAGAAAAGAATAAATAACTCTATTTCTATGTGGGCAAGAGACTTGAACAGAAACTTCTCTGATGAAGATAGGCGCATGGCCTGCAAACACATGAAAAATGCTCATCATCCTGAATCATCTGAGAAATGCAAATCAAAACTACTTTGAGATATCATCTAACTCCAGTAAGATTAGCCCATATCACAAAATCCCAAAACTACAGATGTTGGCGAGGATGCAGAGAGAAGGGAATGCTTCTACACTGCTGGTGGGAATGCAAGCTAATACCACCTTGTTGGAAAGAAGTTTGGAAAACACTCAAGGAACTAAAAGTAGACGTACCATTCGATCCTGCAATTCCTCTACTAGGTATATACCCAGATGATCAAAAATTATTTTACAACAAAGACATTTGCACCAGAATTTTTATTGCAGCCCAACTCATAATAGCCAAGACATGGAAACTACCCAAGTGCCCACTGACCCATGAATGGATTAACAAATTCTGGTATATATATACCATGGAATACTATGCAGCCATAAAAAAGATGGAGACTTCACATCTTTTATGTTTACTTGGATAGAGCTGCAACATATTCTTAGTAAAGTATCTCAAGAATGGACAAAAAAGTATCCAATGTACTCAATACTACTATGAAATCAATATATAATCACCTACACATTCATACAAATGCTAAAACATAACGACAGTCCAGAAAGTAGGAGGGAAGAGGAGAAACAGGGGAGGGGAGGGGGAACGTTAGGAAGAGAGAGGGTATTTGGGTGGACCTCACCTAATGTGCATGATGCAATTATTAAGAAGAGTATAATTGTCTTACCACAACAAGTAAGCAAGGTGATGGATGTGTTAATCTGTTTGATGTAAGCATTTCACATTGTATATCAAATCAGTACACTAAACCCCATAAATGCATCAATGTACATGGTTATGACTTAATAAAAAAAAATTAGCCATCCTTTCCTCAAAGCAAGTAGATTTTATTAAGCACCAGTTAGTCTCACTCCCCCAAATAATCAAAAACTTATTTTTGAAACCCCATCAAAGTTGCCAACAAACACATTACAAAATTTCTAACAATGTGTTTCTTGTTTCTTTTTTCTTTTTTTGACACAGAGCCTCTCTCTGTCACCCAGGTTAGAGTGCAGTGTTATCATCACAGCTCACTGCAGCTTGAGACTCCTGGGGTCGAGTGATCCTCCCATCTGAACCTACTAAATAGACGGGACTACAGGTGTGCATCACCATGCCCTGCTAATTTTTGTGGAAATAAGGTCTCACTTTGGTGTTCAGCCTGGTCTCAGGTGATCCTCCCACCTCCACTTCCCAAAGTACCAGGGTTACAGACTTAAACCACCATGCCCACACTGCATTTCAGCAACTATAATTATAATATCAAAACAAACATTTGGGCTCATTACAAATATATAAAAATCATTTAAAGTTCCAATAGCTGGCTCAGCGGCTATGGTGCCAGCCACATACACCAGAGCTGGCAGGTTCAAATCCAACCCAGGCCTGCCAAACAACAATGACAACTGCAACCAAAATATAGCCTGGCATTGTGGCAGGTGCCTATAATCCCAGCTAGTTGGGAGGCTGAGACAAGAGAATCACTTAATCCCAAGAGTTGGAGGTTGCTGTGAGCTGTAACACTATGGCACTCTACCAAGAGCGACATAGTGAGACTCTGTCTCAAAAACAAACAACAACAAAAAAATGTTCCAATAACTGAAGATTGTTAATCTTTAAAAATTTCTAATAACACAATTCTCCAACATTGTATCTATGGTTTAGAAACCAGGGTATAAAGAAGTCCTGTCACAACAAGAATATTTAACAGCATTCACTCAAATATGTGCCTCTTACTGTAGTATATGCTTTGCAATAAGACTAAATTAACAAATAAATAAAAGATATGAAGACCGCAATGAAATAAGTAAAATGGTCCCTATTTGCTAATGACAATGTAGTCCATATGGAAAATACTGAGGAATCGACAAACTAGTGAAAATAGCACTTAGTTATTAGTGAATAACAATTAGTGAATTTAGCAAGGTCAAAGGACACAAGTTAATAAATAAGTCAACTGCAATTTTGTATACTAGCAACACATACTTGCAAATAAAGCTTTTAAAATGTGACTACAGGGCAGCGCCTGTGGCTCAGTGGGCAGGGTGCAGGCCCCATATACCGAGGGTGGCAGGTTCAAACCCGGCCCTGGCCAAACTGCAACAACAACAACAAAATAGCTGGGCGTTGTGGCGGGCGCCTGTAGCCCAGCTACTTGGGAGGCTGAGGCAAGGGAATCACCTAAGCCCAGGGGTTAGAGGTTGCTGTGTGCTGTGTACGCCACGGCACTCTACCAAGGGCAATAAGGTAAAACTCTATCTCTACCAAAAAAAAAAAAAAAGTGACTACAAAATAGCATCCAAAAACTCCTGATTACAGTTTACTTTAAAATAAGTTTTAAAGTAAAGCTGCACTTTTTTCCATTTAAATGAGATTGTTTGAATAAAATTAGAAAATTCCTTCACCTACAGACAGCACATTCTATTCATTTGATCAATAGATTAGGTAAGTATTTTCTTTTTTTTTTCTTTTTTTTAATATTTGGGGTAGGTATATTCTAAAGATTTTTTTTAAATAAACATGATCTTTGGCATAGAACCCTCAAGAGAATAAAATACTGCATCACTACATGTTTAATTATTCATTAAGCCATTAAATTAAGTATCACATATTATGATCAAACAAATGTAACAGTTTCATTCTCTTCCAGTAAAATATAATTTGACCAAAGAATTCAAACCAGAAGATACACTGGAGAATGTACGGAATTTATCATAGAGGTCTTGCAGCGTCATCAGTGCTCTCTGTGGCCTGAAGCAGGCTGTCATCCACGCCTTGGAGCTGCAGTGGTCTCCTCTATTAACAAAGCCTTAGCAGTAATTCTCACCTCCCTCACAGGGATTGTGAATTTTAAAGTGAATTAAACAGGGCATGGCTCACATCAGCAATCCTAGCACTCTGGGAGGCTGAGGCAGGTGGATCACCTGAGCTCAGTAGTTTGAGACCAGCCTGAGTAAAAGTGAGACCCCATTTCTACTTTAAAAAACATAGAAAAAGTAGCCGCATGTGGTGGCACCCACCTAGTCTCAGCAACTCAGGAAGCTCAGGCAAGAGGATCACTGGAGCCCAAGAATTTGAATTTGCTGTGAGCTATGGCACCACAGCACTCTACCCAGGGTGACAGAGTGAGAGTGTCTCAAAAATAATAATAATAAAGTGAATGAAACACATTAAAATGCTCTCTGTGCCCCCAAGGCATGACATAAATGTGGGTTATTATTTATTATGGGCTAATCATCATATTATCTCAGTCATTTTATAATTGGAGAAAACGAGCAGAAGGGAGAGAAAGCAAATGCGCCAGCCACACAGGCTGAGGGTAACAAATACTAATCTGCCAGAAAAAAACGTTAATCAGTAACAAGAGAACCGAGAACTTAGCAAGCAAAAATGAAGAAATGTTCAAGGGCAGCATTCTTCTGAAGAAAAATACAGAATTGCTTTATAATGTAAGAGTGTATGACATTACTTCTAGGATAATCATAAAGTCTTTGCTAATTTCATTATCAAGATTTTGACTTATTAGGGAACTTGATGGAAATTTAATAATACTAAACATTGCTTCTCAGTTTCTGAGAAGCTTAATATTATCACAAAGTCCATCATCCAGGAGAAAAATTCTTGGTTCACGCCTGTAATCCAAGCAGTTTGAGAGGCTGAGGCAACAGAATCCCTTGAGACCAGGAGTTCAAGATGAGCCTGGACAACACAGTGAGACCATAATTTTTTTTTAAAGAAGAAAAAAAACTGACACCCAGAGAGGAATGGCCACATAGAAAAGGAATCTATTATGAACATTCACAGGTGTCTTCCTTCCATCCGACACACAGACTATCCTTCGAGGTCGCACAGGCCCCTCTCCCTCACTGGCAGTGCTGAGGCACAAGGACTACCCTACTCAACAGATTTGCCTTCTAAATCTTCAGGACACATTAAGGCAGAAAGCTCATTGAAAGCTACCACATAGAGAACACACACCCCAGTCTAATTCTTCACTCTTGCCCTAGTCACACCTAAACATTGATCCTATAATACACCTTTTTGCACATATAAAGTCAACACCCATGCCATGTGCTTTGAACAAGTTCTTTCAATCATGACAGCAAGCTGACAAATCTGTCCCAATCTCCTTGGGACAAAAACACAGAGACTGGAGTACAGCCTGGGATCAGAGCTAGGCTAACTCACTCACTCAGGGTTTTAAAACCTCAACTCACCTTCTCATTAACCAGCACCAGCCACACTCCCCCTGAGAGCACTACCCTGAAAAGCAGGTGGAGCACTTGCCTCTAGGTGCCCAAGTGTAGCCAAGAAATCAGGCAGGTTAGACAACTACACATGTAACCATTGACAGGGAAATGCAAGTGAAATAGGGCAGCACCTGTGGCTCAAAGGAGTAGGGCACTGGCCCCATATGCCAGAGGTGGCGGGTTCAAACCCAGCCCCGGCCAAAAAAAAACTGCAAACACACACACAAAAAAAACAAGTTAAATAATCAGAGGACAGAAAACAAAACAATACTTTTTCAGAATAAAGATGATAGAGGTACACTATGAAGTTAAAATAGATTACAAATGAAGTTCAGGGAGTATGGGGTTAACTTTTTTTTTATTCTTGAGACAGTCTTACTTTGTAGCCCTCAGTAGAGTGCCGTGGTGTCACAGCTAACAGCAACCTCAAACTCTTGGGCTCAAGTGATCCCCTTGCCTCAAGTCTCCCAAGTAGCTAGGACTATAGGCGCCCACCACAGCACCTTGCTATTTTTAGAGACAAGCTCTCATTCTGGCTCAGGCTGATCTCGAAACTGTGAGCTCAGGCAATCCTCCTGCCTCAGCCTCCCAGAGTGCTAAAATTACAGGCATGAGCCACCACACCTGGCCTGGGTTAACTTTCAAAAAATAAATGATAGCAGGCTGGGCACAGTGGCTCATGCTTGTAATCCTAGCACTCTGGGAGGCCAAGGCAGGTGGATGGCTTGAGCTCATAGGCTGGAGACTAGCCTGAGCAAGAGCAAGACACCAACTCTACTAAAAAATAGCAAGAGGATAGCTTGAGCCCAAAAGTTGGAGGTTGCTGTGAGTTATGACACCACAGCACTCTACCCAGGGTGACAGCTTGAGACTCTGTCTCAAAAATAAATAAATGATAGCATAATAATGGGGATCCCAGAAATATATTCATTCTCTTATAATTACTTAATAGATGTCAAACTACAAGAAACACAAAAATGGGAGAAGGAATTATTAATAAAAGTGACTGGGATATGGGCTGCGCCTGTGGCTCATCAAGTAGGGTGCCGGCCCCATATACCAAAGGTGGCGGGTTCAAATCTGGCTTCGGCCGAACTGCAAAACAGAAAAATAGCCGGGTATTGTGGCAGGCGCCTTTAGTCCCAGCTACTCAGAAGGCTGAGGCAAGAGAATCGCCTAAGCCCAGCAGTTGGAGGTTGCTGTGAGCTGTGTGATGCCACGGCCCTCTACCAAGGGCAATAAAGTGAGACTCTGTCTCTCCCAAAAAAAAAAAAAAAGTGACTGGGATAATTAACATCAGTATAGAAGCTATATGTACATCTTATACCAAACACTGTGATAAGGTCCAGACAGAGTCAAGAAATAAGCAGTTAAATAACAAGAAAAAGACATAATAATCTATTTATCCCACATGTGAAAGGAAAAGTAATTTCTAGCCAATAAAATAAAGGATATCATCAGAGATGATGTAGTTGAATATAAAAATGTAAACACTAGTGACTGAGTTTTGCACCACAAAATGTGATGAAACAAATAGGAAAATAACAACAGAATGGGGAAAGATGTATAATATAATCAATAAAAGCTTGTATACAAACTATGTAAAAAGTAATAAAATTACAAGATGTCAACATGCAAGTTCAATCTACTAAAACAAATTTTGAAGACCTTTTGGTTCAGGGGGCTTTTTTTTTCAAATTTTGTTTTGATATAAGAGACCATTTGGTTTTTAATGTGAGAAAGTATTAAAATCAAATCATCACAGACTCTGGAAATAAGCATATTAAAATGATGTTAAGGCACGAATAGAACCTTGAAACCAGCCAAAACTACTAAAATTGCCCAGCCTGAAGGCAGAAAGAAAACTCATATATCCCCTCCTACAATATAAATCAGTTTAGTCCTTGTAGAGAGTGATAAAACCATGACCCTTTGACAAGGTAATTTCCCTTTGGGTACAGACTTCGGGGATCCAAAAGAAAGAGGAAAAAACCTAATTTGTATAAAAATATTCACAGATGCACTGTTCATAATAGGAAAATGGAATGACAGATACCATGAAGAAGTTAAGAAACTGGCATAGAAATACAAGAAAATGTTGCAGCGGTATTTAAACAACAAGTCTGTGAATTGTGTGTATGTATATAGAAAATATGTACAGAATTGTGCATAATATGCATTAAATGTATATAGAAAAATAACTTTAATGATCAAAGAACACATTGATGACGACTAGGGTAGAGGATTTGGGAGGGGAAGTCAGTGCTTTGATAAAAGTCTTCAGTGAAACTGAAAGGGAATGAAGGATTTTATATTCACGTTCTTGACTTTCACTTGCACTCACAGCTTCACCTCCCACCACAACCCTGCTCCACCTACGCTGGTTTTACTACAACTACTGGCATAAAGGAAGAGGTGGTTTAGGTTTGTTCTTTGTTCCCGTTTTGTTTCTATTCATTAAAAAGACATGTGGGCCCACTCAGCCCACGTCAAAGAGTGCTTCCCTGCCAAGAAGTGCCACTTGGAGGACCTGAGGGACACAGGTCAGGCCTCCAGCCTTTGGAACAGCCCATGTCAACACTGGCTATGCAAGACTGCTGCTGCTCCCCAACCCCCCTCCTGCCCATGAATGATGCCCACATCCTCCCCCAGCTTCTGTTCTGACGATTCTCCACCCAAATCCATGATGGGTTAACTACTGTTAGCATCATGCTCATCGTGGCTGTGAGAAACCCAGGCTTCCTTCGTTTGGGGCCCAGTACATTCAGAAGCTGAACCACACATTTGCTCCTTGAGGATAAGAAAACTGTGTCATATTCATGACTGAATCCTAAAAACAGTGCCTGGTACAAGACAGGCTTAGACAAACATCTGCAGGACAAACGACAATTTTGTGCCATTATTTGTCAGTCTCTCTCAAATCATTCTTCAATGCCCTTCTCATCTGAGTTTAAAATATTTCACAGTAGAGATTCTATTTAAAGCATACAGCAGAACTAAACAACAGGTATTGTCAGAATAAAACTGATGGTCACACATGGAAAAACAGCCTGAGGTACCAGCAGGAACACTAGCTTTTCAGGTGTATTTGGCTAATGTCACTTTTAGCAGCTTGGACATTTGAACTCCATTGCCCCAGCTCTCCAGAAGCTGTAACCCAGCCAGGCTCCCATTTCCACCGCCTGTCCCACCCTGGACTCTACCCAGCTTCTACTTTCAGGGTACATCCAACCCAGAATGACCAAAAAACAGCTCTCTGCATGCTCTAAGCTAAGTATTATCAGGTTTTTTTTTTCTTTTTGAGACAGAGTCTTACTTTGCCACCCTGGGTAGAATGCTGTAGCGTCATAGCTCACAGCAACTTCAGTCTCTTGGGATCAAGAGATCCTCTTGTCTTAGACTCCCCAATAGCTGGGACTACAGGTGCCCACCACAATGCCCAGCTAGTTTTTCTATTTTTAGTTGAGACAGGGTCTCCCTCTTCCTCAGGCTGGTCTCGAACTCCTGAGCTCAAACAATCCTCCCACCTTGACTTCCTAGAGTGCTAGGATTACAGGTGTGAGCCACCATGACTGGCCCATAGGACTATAATGATCTTTTTTTTTGATGTACAGAAGAGATACTTGATCAAGATGCAAGACTTTAGTTTAACACCTGAAATCACAAGGAAGGCAAGCAATACTCTATAGGGCTTTATGATAGCTTTTTCTGCCAACTTCTCCCATGCCACGATTAAACCACAAAAGAAAGGAACAGAATTACAAGCCCATGTGTTTTTAAACCCACTCTTCAGTGAATTTCAATACACATAAATTCATTTGTTACTTTATATAGTATTCATTACCCTATGTACTATGCAGAAGTAACATCAAGGACAAAAAAACTCTCCTTTTATATTGTCTGCCATTTAAAAGAACGTTAAAACAGTGGCCAGTATAAAGGTCAAGGTTACAACATGTTTCAGAGCAGCAAGGGAACAGTCATTTTAAATAAAAATATACTACATTGTCAAACAGTAGGTGCGCAGAGAACTTTGTTTACAACGTTGTTTTCCTGGAGACCAGACTGCCTGCTGGAAGACAGGAAGGAAAGTAGGAAACAGGGCGGCTGCCTGACACTTGTTTATAGACTTCGGAACAGTGTCTCCTGTGGAAAATGAGCCATCATTGCCGCAAAGAGAAACATGATGTAGGTAGATGGAGTGACAACAAGTCCACTACACCTTCGGAAGACTGGGGCTCACACGCCCTTGCTACAGAAAGACACAGGGGACAAACACGACTTTTCCAGAACACTGAGTGATTAAAAAAAAAAACAAGGAATAAATTAAATTAACTGCTCGTAATCATGAAAAGGAATTGACTCCAATGCTCAAGAACAGATTTGCTTAATAATTCACAGCACATCCAAGAAATGTAACACTCTTTAGCCATTCACAGTTGACTTGTGGATGAGCATTTACTGATAAAGGAAAAGATGCACATGGTGTTTCTGAGTAAAAAGAGCAAGTTATCAAACAGTATTATCATGTTATAATACACAACGTATGTATACTCTGCCTGGTATAAAATGCTATCTTAGGGACATGTGTGGGATTTTTTTTCTTCCTGTTGTCTTTTGGAATTTTCTAACTTTTCTTCAGGAACATAGATTCAATTTTTAATTAAAAAACATATAGGGGCTCGGCGCCTGTGGCTCAAAACTCTAAGGCGCAAGCCACATACCCCTGAGCTGGCAGGTTCGAATCCAGCCCAGGCCCACCAAACAATGACGGCTGCAAACAAAAAATAGCCAGGTGTTGTGGTGGGCACCGGTAGTCCCAGCTACTTGCAAGGTGGAGGCAAGAGAATCACTTGAGCCCAGGAGTTGGGAGGTTGCTGTGAACTGTGATGCCATGGCACTCTACCCAGGGCGACCGCTTGAGGCTCTGTCTCAATAAAAAATAAATAAAAATAAAAAACAGGGCAACACCCATAGCTCAATAGGTAGGGCGCCGGCCACATGCACCAAGGTTGGTGGGTTCAAACCCAGCCTGGGCCTGCTAAAACAAAAAAATAGCTGGCCATTGTGGCAGGCGCCTGTAGTCCCAGCTACTCAGGAGGTTGAGGCAAGAGAATTGCTTGAGCCCAAGAGTTTGAGGTTGCTGTGAGCTGTGACATCACAGCATTCTACCAAGGACAACAAAGTAAGACTCCGTCCCAATAAAAGAAAAAAAAGTGTGTGTGTGTGTGTGTGTGTGTATAATTTTTCTTAACTGAATGTACATAGACCCCAAATACATAAAATATCACAGTCTTGGCAGCACCCATAGCTCAGTGGTGAGGGCACTGGCCACATACTCCCAGGCTGATAGGTTCGAGCCCGGCCAGGGCAAGCTAAACAACAATGACAACTGCAACAAAGAAATAGCCAGGCTGGGTGGCGCTTGTAGCTCAAAGGAGTAGGTCACTGGCCCCATATACAGGAGGTGGTGGGTTCAAACCCAGCCCCGGCCAAAAACTGCAAAAAATAAATAAATAAAAAACAGCTGGGCATTGTGGTGGGAGCTTTGTAGTCCCAGCTACTTGGAAGGCTGAGGCAAGAGAATCACTTAAGCCCAAGAGTTGGAGGTTGCCATGAGCTGTGACACCACAGCACTCTACCCAGGGCGACATAGTGAAACTCTGCCTCAAAAAAAAAATGGCTCGGTGCCTGTAGCTCAGCAGCTAGGGCACCAGTCACATACACTGGGGCTGGTGGGTTCAAACCCAGCCCAGGCCTGCCAAACAAGAATGACAACTACAACCAAAAAAAAAAAAAAAGTAGTGGGGTGTTGGGGGTGTTGTGGAGGGTACCTGTAGTCCCAGCTACTTTGGAGGCTGAGGCAAGAGAATCACTTAAGCCCAAGAGCTGGAGGTTGCTGTGAGCTGTGACACCACACACTCTGTTGCTACTACTGAGGCCAACATAGTGAAACTCAGTCTCAAAAAAAAAACAAAAACATATATGTGTGTGTATGTGTGTGTGTGTGTGTGTGTGTGTGTGTATAACTAAAACAGTCTTCCAAATGTTCCCTTTTCTGAAACCTGGCTTCCCTTAGGCTTTAGGAACCCAGCTGCACAGCCTAACCAAGCGTGTGTATTACTCAGAGTACAGTGTAGTGGAATAACTAACAGATTACCTTTCAATGCGGACCTGAGGAGACTGGGGAACACACAGTCACACAGAGGGGATGAGGAGGGTAGTCTCAGGGAGGCAAACGACCCTGTGATTACAACTGAGAAAAATTAAACTATTCAGGGCTCTGCACCCCAGGTGGCCACCACACAGGAAGCGGGTGGTCTGTGTGGAGAATGGAAAAGAAGCCCTGAGAAAGAATGAGACCAAGATAGCTTCTCCAGGGGAAAGGGAAGGAGGGCAGAGACACAGTGAGGGTGGCACCTTAAACACAGGCACATTCCAGGACACTATAAGCAAGAGTCACAGAAGATGGTTCTAGCAGTGATGCCGGGCGCGGGGCTCACGCCTACAATGTCACAACTCTGGGAGGCCGAGGCAGGTGGATCGCTAGAGCTCAGGAGTTCGAGACCAGCCTGAGTCAGAGCGAGACCTCGTCTCTAAAAATTGCCGGGCGCCTGTAGTCCCAGCTACTAGGGAGGCTGAGGCAAGAGAAGAGCTTGAGCCCAGGAGCTTGAGGTTGCTGTGAGCATGACACCACGGCACTCTACTAAGGGTGACAGATTGAGACTCTGTCTAAAAATAATAATAGTAATTCCCAGCAGTGACAGGAGGAGCCAGAGGGTTTGGGGTCTTTATAGAGTCCAGTGTGAAGAACTTTCTGGGAGGCTGTGAGCTCAAGGATAAGTGGCCAGGCAAGCAAAATGAGAAGAGCACCCTCGGGAGACGAAAAAGCCTACACAAAGGCCACAACCCCAGCAAAAGCCCAGCTAATCTTTCAAAGAACAGAAAGCACGGCCGGTGCTGGAGTAGCATGAGAGAACAGAGGTGGCAGGACAGGAGGAGGAGAGGGCTGCAAAGACCAGCTCCAGGAGGCCTCCCAACATGGGGAGAGCTAGGGAGTACCTGAGCAGGCTGCAAAGCCACAGGGGGTGGGGGGACTCTAAAAATGAGGAGGGCCAGGGACCCTTCTACATTTTTCAAAGATCACTGTGACAGCTAGGGAAAAGTTATGGAGAAGGGTAAGGAATAAAAACAGTTAAGAGGCTGTCACTGGCCAGGTGCAGGGGCTCACACCTCTAATCTCAGCACTTAGGGAGGCTGGGTCACAGAATGAGACTCTGTCTCCAAAAAAAAAAAAAAAGCTATATATAGTCCAGACCCATTCTATCTACTGCAGTAGCCACTAGAGCCACATGTGGATATTTAAATTTTAAATTTAAATTAAAAACTCAGTTCCTCAATTGCACTGATCACCTTTCAAGTGATCAGTAACCAATGTGGCTTCCCTCCCCAGGTGGACAGCACAGACACAGAACAAATCTATCATCACAGAAAGTTTTTTCAAGACAGCCTTTGTTAAACAAGGCCAGACGGTGGCTTAGCCTAGGAGAGGTGGCAGGACAAAAGAGGGGAGGGGCTCCCAGCAGAGACGAACACTCGGGCTGATTCAGGGTGTAATTTTAGGACAGAGCCGCCTAGGACAGAAGACAGATCGGACACTGGTATGTGGGAAAGGAGGAACCAAGGACAGCTCCTAACGGTTTAACTCATTACTCCACGAGGCCACTGCTGTTTTTTCATCAACCAGCCATCTACCACTTCATTCACTCAACCTCTCAGCTGCTTCTGTGTCTGAATGTCAGACATAAATATTCCAGAGACAGAGCCCCAGGACATTCTGGCTTTTAGAGCAAATCAGATAAGAGTTTTAAAATGCAAAAATTGAGTGTAGGCAAATGGGTAGCAAACCCACAAAAAAGTAAAACAAAATTCCAGATCAAATGCAGCAAGCATGCAACACAGAGAAAGGGGAAATGTAACCGAGAAAAAGCACTAGAACAAGACAGTTGGGCAGTAGGGAACCAGAAATCCTTGGTTTCGAAGTAAATTGTCCACATAAACTAAGTGGACAAAAACAAATGCATATTACTCCCAACAGAGTGTAGCCTCTCTGATAAACACTGATAAATCATACTTGTGACCATGACATGTTAAGAAAAAAATTGAAATGTTGATGCAGTAATGATTCTTCCAGTTGGTCCCACTTTGGAAGTATTCCTCACTATAGACTCCTGCACCTTTAGGGCTGCACTGACGGTCCCCAACAGCTAAAGGCAGTGTCCCAGCTAGTTTTTGACTGCACTATAAATTTACTATTCGACTGAAGCATCATTTATTACCTTTTTCCCTAAGCACAAAAACAAACCCTTCCTCCATTATTTTCATTGATGAGGATGGTGTCCCCCTGCCACAGCTACTACAAGGCTCACAGGACAAGTAGGCAACAGGAAGCCCAGTGGCAGATAAAGACTCTGAGCTGAGCAACTTCAGCACTTTTCCACTTATGTCCAAAGAAAGAAAATGTGAAATCACTCTGTCAACAGCATGATCTTTTAGCTCGGCGCCCATAGCACAGTGGTTACAGCACCAGCCACATATACTCAGGCTGGCGGGTTCGAACCTGGCCCAGGATAGCTAAACAACAATAACAAAAAATAGCCAGGTGTTGCGGCAAGTGCCTGTAGTCCCAGGTACTTGGGAGGCTGATACAAAAGAATTGCTTAAGCCCAAGAATATGAGGTTGCTGTGAGCTGTGTCACCACAGCACTCTACCCAGGAAGACAGCTTAAGACTCTGTCTCCAAAAAAAAAAAAAAAAAAAAAAGTATGATCATTTATAGTCATTTCTTATTTTTATTTTATTTTTAAATAGACATGGTTTTCTTCTGGATGCAATTCCCCTGATAAACTATGTTCAGCAGAAGGATAGTTTCCAGGCTAACCCACAGAAGCCCATCTCTTTGAGCTGAACTGGAGTAGAGATAAGAGTTCTGAACAGAGTCTCCTAGACCCCATAAATGCCATGTCATCTTCTTCTCAGAGGGATCCCTGGCCATGCTCCCAAGAAAATGGCAAGCACCTTCTGCCACAGATACCGTGACTGGAACACTGCAGGGGGGCCAGCCATAAGCAATGCTTAACAGGCAGCCCCAATGACAACCCCACAAGGTAGGTACCTCGGCGGGGAAAACCAAGGCTCAGAGAAATTTGTGCAATTAAAGTGTTCACTGAAGTCACGTGACTACTAAGTAGTGGGGAGTAGACTTGAACCCAGGCCAGTCTAGTCCCCCACAAGCTGCCTGGTGCAACTGAGAAGCAGCTGTCATTTTGGCGGCAGGCACCAGGTGGGTAGATATCGGTAAGCACACATTGTTGTCATGGGGGCTTGAGGAAAAGACCAGTTTCTTCTTTTTTTCCAAGGCTGTTTCATTCAAGGAAAGCAGGAGGGGCAGGCAGGCCAAGGAGAGCCACCTTACTCAAGCAGGTAGCCTTTGGCAGGCTCCCTGCCAGGCTTTCCTGCAGGGGCGGGGAGAGGATTCAGCATTTTCCCCTCATCCTCCGTCACCACCAACTCCACTTCCCAAACACAAAAGGCCAGCTGGAATTCCTGAGAGGTGGTGGCCACTTCAGGCTGATACCGCCCTGTCTTAAGCAGTGGCAAGACCCAAGAGACTGGTGGAGTAGCAGCAAAGTTCAGCAGCCCCACAGTCCACCCACTCGAATCAGCTTGAGTCCCACAACAAAAGGTCTCCTGGGGGCCTGGAGAGAGAACCCATACCAATGTAGTCTCCTTCCAAAGCTCAGGCTGGGAGGACAGGACCTGCCCAGAGGGCACACCCAGAGAACACAGTATGTGGATTCCTTTCTCCTCTGCTGACTGTAGCCTCCTATTCTCACTCCACTTCCAGGACCGCCTGAATAGCTACCCTCGCCCTGCTGTTCCCTTCGTCCTAATGTCATCAAGACCAACCTCCTTTACAACCACAGAGGCTCCCACCTCGCTGGGCACTCCCAGTATTCATTCCTCTCTTCCTAAGACAGTTTGCTCTTCACAGACAAGCCGCTTGCTTCCACCTCCATACCTTTGTCCTCCCCCTCTCAAAAGCCACTATTCAGATCCCATCCAGTTGCTCAGGCCAATGACTCCTCTAGATCTTACCAATTGTTCCCAGGCCTGAAATCTCCATTCACACCTTTTCAGCACCAAATTGTTTAAATTGTATAAGTGCTGCGGGATCTGACCTTATGACACATTAGGATTGAAATCCCTTCACTGCAATGTACCAATAGTTTTTTTTTTTTTGAGACAGAGTCTCAAGCTGTCACCCTGAGTAGAGTGCTGTGGTGTCCTTAACAACAACCTCCAACTCTTGGCTCAAGCGATCCTCTTGCCTCAGTTTTTCTATTTTTAGTAGAGATGAGGTCTCGCTCTTACTCAGGCTGGTCTTGAACTCCTGAGCTCAGACAATCCACCTGCCTCAGCCTCCCAAACTGCTAGGATTACAGACGTGAGCCACCGCACCCAGCCAAAGGACCAGTCTTTGAACAAGTCCTTGAACAAATTATCTAACCTTTCTCTCAGTTTCGGTCTGAAAAACAAGGGTGACAATAGTCACCATAATTTTTTTTTTTGAGTCACTATAATTTAAAAGCCAATGACTAGGGCGGCTCCTGTGGCTCAGTGAGTAGGGCGCCGGCCCCATGTACCAAGGGTGGCGGGTTCCAACTCGGCCCCGGCCAAACTGCAACAAAAAAATAGCCGGGCATTGTGGCAGGTGCCTGTAGTTCCAGCTACTCGGGAGGCTGAGGCAAGAGAATCGCTTAAGCCCAAGAGCTGGAGGTTGCTGTGAGCTGTGATGCCGCTGCACTCTACCGAGGGTGACAAAAGTGAGACTCTGTCTCTTTAAAACAAATAAATAAATAAACAAATAAATAAAAGCCAATGCCTATCATAATTAAATGAGATGATGTATAAAAGTACCTTGTCTGAGTTTGAGGCCGGTAGCTCAGTGGTTAGGACGCTGGCCACATGCACGGGTGTCGCAGGGATAACGCCGAGCACTTCTCTTAGAGGCATTTTATTGAGAAGATACATAATGGGCAGGAAGATTACCAAGCAAAGACATTCAGGGGCTGCATGCTCAGGGAAATGATCTCATAGGTACCAACGGAGTATGTACTCAAGGAAATGATCTATAAGGATGGTAAGGAAATGATTTCCAAAATACTACATGCAGTTTTTCTCCACTAATCCTTCAAGGAACTGCCATAAAATGCTTAATGTTTAACATTAGCCTTACTACTACAGGAGTGAACTTTGCTCCTACGGAATTACTAAGTTACTTGGTGGCCTGCCTTCCAAGTCACAAAGAGATTTCCAGGGCTCAGCGCCTGTGACTCAACGGGCTAAGGCGCCAGCCACGTACACCTGAGCTGGTGGGTTCGAATCCAACCCGGGCCCACCAAACAACAATGACGGCTGCAACCAAAAAATGGCCGGGCGTTGTGGCGGGGCCTGTAGTCCCAGCTACTTGGGAGGCAGAGGCAGGAGTCTCGCTTGAGCCCAGGAATTGGAGGTTGCTGTGAGCTGGGATGCCACAGCACTCTATCCAGGGTGACAGCTTGAGGCTCTGTCTCAAAAAAAAAAAGAGAGATTTCCAGGCTTGCCAGGAGAATATCTTTGTTCTCAGTAATTCCTCAGATGAGTTATGATTATTGATGCCTGTTGTAGTAAGTATAATGTTTAATCCTCTATACACCGGGGCTGTGGGTTCAAACCCAGCCACAGCCTGCTAAACAACAGTGACAACAACAACCATGAAAAAAAAAGCAGCTGGGCATTGTAGCGGGCAACTGCAGTCCCAGCTACTTGGGAGGCTGAGGCAAGAGAATTGCTCAAGCCCAAGAGTTTGAGGTTGCTATGAGCTCTGACTCTACGGCACTCTACTGGGGGTGTGATCGTGGCTTCCCCTATTTACTCCCACCCTCTTTCCCTTACGGCACCTACCACAGTGCTGGATGCATTGTAGATTGTAAATGTACTAATCTTTGCTAATTAACACAAAAGAAAATGCATCCTTTGTAATCTTATCACAGGAAGCACATACTTACTCTGCATCTCAAGTCACATCTCTAGGCAACAAACATGTTCACTTTCACTAAATTCTGGTCATTGAAGGTGGGGCATGGTGGCTCACACCTGTAATCCTAGCACTCTGGGAGGCCAAGGTAGGTGGATTGCTTGAACTCATAGGTTCGAGACCAGCCTGAGCAAGAGTGAAACCCCCCCATCTCTAAAACAATAACCAGGCATTGTAGCAGGCACCTGTAGTCTCAGCTACTGGGGAGGCTGAGGCAAGAGAATAGCTTGAGCCCACGAGTTTGAGGTTGCCGTGAGCTATGATATCATAGCACTCTACCAAAGGTGAGAAAGTAAGACTCTATCCAAAAAAAAAAAAAATTCTGGTCATTGTGGCACCTGGCCCTAAAAATAGGTACTTCTGTTCACATCTTCCCTGTGCATGGGGATAAGGGGAGTCCTCAATTGATCCCAGGACTGAACTGAGCAGCAGCATAGAGACCAGCCCTCTTGTCATCCCCCTGATGGGTCTAATGTGGGATCTGCCACCAAGGCCCCCTGAGGCACCTAGAATCACAACACATAAAACACTAGCAAGGACAGCCAGCCACACCTGTAATCCTAGCACTCTGGGAGGTTGGAGAAGTGCCTTGAGTTCAGGAGTCCAAGACCACCCTGAGCAAGAGGGAGACCCCCATCTCTACTAAAAATAGAAAAACTAACTGGGCACTGGGGTGGGCACCTATAGTCTCAGCTACTTTCGAGGCTGAAGCAAGAGGATTGCTTGAGCCCAGAAATTTGAGGTTGCTATGAGCTATGGCAATTTCATTGCCTAGGAACAATGACACCATGGCATTCTACCCAGGGAGACTGAGACTCTGACTTAGAAAAAAATTTTTAAATAAAAATAAATAAAATGCTCCGCAAGTACCCAAGACACCTTTCCCTAGGTTTTCAAGGGCCAAACCTACCACTCTGCAGATACTATAATAAAATTAAAATACCATGTTGACTAGTTACAATACTTTTTATTCTAGAATATATGCTCATGATCTTAAAAAAAATAGAAAATCATAAAAGATACAAGTTTGTAGTACAGGTTCGCAAATGACACTGTTTTCACTCCTCTGTTCTTTTTCTTTTAATTGTCTTAAGACCTCAGCCTCCCTACCTTCAACAACCTATATTCCACCTATGACAGAGATGTACAAAGTGCTTTTGAAACAAAGGAAAATAAGCCTCTAACTCAGCCCGGGGGAAGAGGGTTCTCGGAGAGACCACCTGGGCTGGCTTTAACCTTTCCGCAAATGACATGCCCACTGGCATTCAAATAAGATGTGCCTTTGGTGCCAATGACAGGCGATGCTCATTGTGCAAATAAAACCTGAGGACACATGCTAGTTATGTTACCTGACTTGAGTCTGTAAGCATCATATGCTTCCTTCTCAATGTTGTTCACGGTTGCACTTGAAATAATTTGTGCAATTAGTGAATTCTAGTGGAGTACGATAAATTGAAGCGTAGTCCAGTTCGTTGGATTATGCATAGAAGTGTGTTTTGAGATGCACCATACAAAAAGGATTATTAAGTTTACATTGATATGGCAAAGTTTTACCATTTCATATTAAATTTTTTTTGCTTACATATTACTATATTTATAAATATAAAATATTGACACTGAAACTAACTTGGGTGAATTATTTTGATTAGTAAGAAACCAAAGAACATCCAGTAGCGCCATGTATGGTGACGACAGAAGCAACTGCTGCACACCTCCATTGAACATTTCCCTTCTGAGCAGTCTGCAGTCAAGAGTTAAAGGCTCCACAGGTTTATGCAGCAGAGCCACGGGGTCAGGAGAAGGCATTCCAGGACACCGGAAGAATAGCACACAGAGGGGTGACAGCACAGAGCACCTTCTGGAGGACGGAAAGTCCTTTGGGCCACGAGGAACCGAAGCAGAGGGCAGGAAAGTGGGATCAGCAAGGTAAAGTGACTTGATGTGCTACGCTAGGAAGGGCGGAATGGCACCACAAGGATTTCCAGGCTGAGAAATGACATGATCAGAACCATGTTTTAGAAGAATATCTGAGAGTGCAGCATGACAGACAAGGCAAGGTGGTTGGTTAGAGGGCTTCTGCAAGAGTCCAGGCAAGGGTCAATCTGCCCAGCCCTCCCAGTGCGAGGAGGAGATTGTGGATAAACAAAATGGGGCACATCAACAATGGAATATATCCAGTGTTAACAAGGGAGGAAATCTGGCACACGCTACCACACAGAAGGACCTTGAGGATGTCATGCCAAGTGAAATAAGCCAGTCGAAAAGCACAAATGACATACGATTCCTCTTATAGGAATGCTTCAAAACATGAGTACAAAAAGTAGAATGGTGGTTGCCAGGGGCTTAGGGAAGAGGAGAATAGAGGGGTTATTGTTTACTGGGTATAGAGTTTCGATTTGACAAGACAAAAAGACTTCTGACGACAGACAGTGATGATAACGTGGACGCACTTAATGCCACTAAACTGTGCACTGAAAAATGGTTAAGATGGTAAATGTTATGTGTGTGTATTTTACTACAATTTTTTAAAAAAATAAAAAGAGATAGAGAGAGGGAGAGTGGACAATACTGCACATCTCCCACCCTGGGGCCCCAGACTGGATCACAGCGGCTGTAAGTGAGCTCCAACTACAGGAGGAACGACGCAGAGCAGGGAGAGAACCCCGAGTCGCATGCATGTCCAGATTCAATACGGGCAGAGAGCACAAACGGGCTCTCAGCGGGATCACCACCACCTCTTACCTTCCAAAACTCTAAATATTATTCAACTTTAAAGATATTTAGTTGCTGCCAAAAAGAGACAGAAAGTGACTTCTTATTTTGGAAACATGACACCTTAGGGTACAGTATAGATAGCACAGAAACATCTATCTCGCTCCTTTCTGAAACCCCACGAAAAGGATAGAAGAACTAATGTTCTTTTTAAAACATTAATTATAACAATAAAGTTTGGGAAGCTGCACTGTAGATGGGTAAGTGCTAAGAGAGTAAGATGAGCTGACAGAGCCAAATCCTGAGCCAGCAGCAGGGAAAGCCAAGACCCAACCTGACTTTTACACCCCAGAATTTCCAAAAGACTCCAGAATTGGCAGCTGTAGATAACTCTGGAAGGTGGGGGCGAAGCAGGGGTTAAACAGAGAAAGGGCAGAAATTTTAAGTAGCAGTCAGAGCCCCAGATCCCTGTTCTACTCCAAGCAGTCCCTCTCTCACATGGCAAACTACTGGAGATTTATCCTCTAAAGCACGTAAACACAGAGCCGTCAGGACTGTGGGAGAACTGGCTCAGTTAAGAGTATGCATACCAGGCCTGAGCAAGCAGTAGCTCACACCCTTAATCCCACCACTCTGGGAGGCCAAGGTGGGCAGATCACCTGAGCTCACAAGTTCAAGACTAGCCTGAACTAGAGCGAGACCCCGTTTCTAAAAATAGCTGGGCATTGTGGTGGACGCCTGTAGACCCTGCTACTTGGAGATTGAGGCAAGTGAATCACTTAAGCCCAAGAGTCTGAGGTTGCTGTGAGCTATGACACCAGGCATTCATGGGGGCCGGCGAGCAGGAGGGAGGCTGAGAAAGTGAGACCCTATCTCAAAAAAAGAAAAAAAAAGAGGGGCGGCGCCTGTGGCTCAGTGAGGAGGGCACCGGCCCCACATATTGAGGGTGGCGGGTTCAAACCTGACCCCAGCTGAACTGCAAAAAACAAACAAACAAAAAAAAATAGTGGGAGCCTGTAGTCCCTGCTACTCCAGAGGCTGAGGCAAGAGAATCGCCCTAAGCCCAGGAGTTGAAGGTTGCTGTGAGCCTGTGTGATGCCAGGGCACCCCACCAAGGGCAACAAAGTAAAACCCTGTCTCTACAAAAAAAAAAAAAAAAAAAAAAAGAATGTGCATACCTGCCCAAACTCACAGGGACTAAGGGAATGTATGTGTATCAGTCTAGATTCGGTCAGAAAGTAGACACTATTCTAGGTATTTCAGGACAGGAAGAACTTAGTACAGAAAATTAAAAGCTTACAACATCATGGGAAAGGCTGTGAGAGCCAAGGTTAGAGAAATCACAGCTCATGTTCAGGAAACTAGGATGTACAAGCACCCCAAGAAACTGCAAGGTCCCCTATTACTGACCTGATGATCTCAGGTCCCCTATTACTGACGTAGCTCTGAGTCCCAGGACACTCAGGAGCTGCTAAGAAAATCTAATATCCACCATGTGCCACAGATGCAATATAGACAGTAGCTTCTCCTTCTCTTTTGTCTTCCACATCCCTTACTGGCAGAATCAATATCAGAATTGGCCATCAAAGGATTCTGGGAAATGCAGTGTCCAGCTCCTGCAATAATGGGAGAAGACTTAGCAAAGTAGGGACACAGTTGAGAACCAGCAGGCAATACCCAGCTGGCATCTAATACCCAGATGCTGAGAATTCCCTTATCTCCCTTCCCACTCAGCACCCTGAATACTGGCAGATAGGCCTTCACTTTCCAGGCAAGAGTTTAGAAAAGTCTCCTACCACCTGGCCCCTGTCCAGAATGCAAGGGTGACCACTGGAGGGTGGCCTGTCCCCAGAGGCGAAGGCCTCCTGGAACAGGGACCCCATCGGAGCCCAAACTGGACTGAGAGTGCCTGGGGCAAATTCTCATGGCTCCAGCT
>CAUYRH010076506.1:0-14299 GCA_963574655.1 Perodicticus potto | reverse complement strand
CCTATGAAGTTTCTATATTTTACCTATTTCTATTCTTTGAATGGTTTTAACACAAATAATTAATACAATCTAAGAAATCCATATCTCAACCCTACTCTGGATTAGTTTTAACCCTGATCATACCCTTCTGATACCGTTCTTCTCTTTTATGTTTGTGTAGTATTTTAGTTACTAATATCCAGTGACTCTCTTCTCCTCCTCTTCCTATTTCTACTTTTTTATAGCCAAGTTCCATTTATTTTATTATTAGCAGTAATGTTTCATGTTATTCTGTTTTAATCATTTTAATAATTGATAATAATAAAAATAAATTACCACGTTTATTTTCATTAAAAAACATTGATCTACTTATCATTTCATTTATTTACCATTCTTCCTTGAATTTTGGTCCTTTTTCTTAAAGGTTTCTTGAATAAATTGTTTATGAAAATTCATTTTTGTCTCTTTGAAAATAGCTTTATTCTCACTCCTTACAAACTGGCTTGGTAGTGTATTTATTTCTAGGTCGACAGATATTTTCTCTCGGCATTTTGAAGACGTTATTCTACCATCTTTGGCTTCTGTGGTTGCTGTTGACAAACCCGTCAGTGCTACTGACAAGTCTGTTCCTTGCTCAGTAACACGTTTACTTCTGGCTGCTTTAAAGATCTTTTCTCTTTTTGTGTCTGCAGTCTACTACGTTGAATTGAGATGCAGATTTCATTTTGTAAATTTCCCCTTGAGACTTATTATAATTCTGAATCCAAGAGCGTCCTATCTGTCAACTCTAGAATATGATTACCTAGTCATTCTTCTGAGAATGCCTTTCTCTCCCTCTCACTACTCTCTCCTCCAATTCCAATTCAACGTGTGTCAATTATTTTCATTCTATTTTATTTCAATCTTTGTTTCCACATTTCTCTCTCTCTTTGCCTCTCATAAACTCCTTTCTGGATAGTTTCTTCAAATCTATTATCAGTTTGCTAATTCCTTAAACTGTGTCAACATTTACCATGTAATTCATCTACGTAGTGTAACATATTTTTGCATTGTCTAGAAGTTCTATCTTTAGGAACTTTTTCAAACTGATCTTTACCAGTTTGGGTATGATGTTCATTTCTCATATTTTCATCTTCTATTTCCATAAAAGCCTTTAAAGTCTTGCTTGAAATTTTATATGCAACAGCTCTATAATCCAGAGATTCTGGGATCTTTTCCTGGTGTTTGTTTATGCTACTCTCACCTTATTTCCTTGCATATTTTGTAATTTTCGAGCTTCTGTTTGGCTGGGTTTCACTTGGTAACCCAGCACAAGTTAGGCTGAAGATTTATCCCTCCAGAGATTTGCACTTGTTTCTAGCAGGTATCCCAGGGAATTTCTTCTTCATTCTCAGCTTGGGGGTTCATGGACCATATCAATAGTTTACATTTCAAACTGCAAACATATGTGAGGCCAGGAACTGGGGCAGGGGAAGATCAGGGCACTTCTGCTCCTACTGATAATGGAATAGCTAGGATTGAACTAGCCCTCCTGTCACAAAAAGAAAAAAAAGCTATTTAAATGAACTAAATATATAAAACAACTATGTTCAGACATCAAGCAACAGGCAAGGTCCCTGTTTAGTTGTGTTTTGCACCCAGAAGTTGGGCCATATCCCCTTACATTGTGCCTATTAGTTGGGAGCGCACCCACCCCCATCCCTCCTTCTCCACTCTCCTCCCTCCCTAACCCCCTCCCCCCAACTTGAATTGAATTCTTTTTCTTGTGTGGGTGTGTATTAGTTCATCTACTGGATTTGTGCTAGCGTGGAGTACATTGGATACTTGCTTTTCCATTCTTGTGAAGGGAAATTCTGTACCAAGGAGAATCTTCTTCATCTCCATCCAGGTTAATACAAAAGATGTAAAGTCCCCATCTTTTTATGGATATAGTATTCCATGGTATACATATACCACAGTTTATTGATCCAATCCTGGGTTGATGGGCACTTGGGTTGTTTCCACATCTTGGCAATTGTAAATTGAGCTGCAATCAACAATCCAGAGCAAATGTGTTTATGATGAAATAATTTCTTTTCCTGCAGTTTTTGGCTGGGGCTGGGTTTGAACCTGCCACCTCTGGCATATGGGGCCAGTGCCCTACTCTTTTGAGCCACAGGAACCACCCAGATAAAATAAATTTTTTTAAGAGATGCATTTTAGGGCTGGGCATGGTTGTTCACCCCTATAATCCCAGCACTTGGGAGGCAGAGGTGGGTGGATTGCCTGAGCTTGTGGGTTTGAGACCAGCCTGAGCCAGAGTGAGACCTTGTCTCTAAAAATAGCTGGGCATTGTGGTGAGCCCCTATAGCCCCAGCTACTTGGGTGGGTGAGGCAGAAGAATCACTTGAGCCCAAGAGTTTGAAGTTGCTGTGAGCTATGATGCAATAAAAAATTGAGACTCTGTCTCCAAAAAAAAAAAAAAGACATTCTAAAAATAAAGACATAAACAGGTTAAAAAATAAAAGGATGGAGAAAGAGAAACCATGCAAACATTAATCATAAGAAGGAGGGCATGGCTGAAGTGGTTTATGTTAACAACAGAAGTATTACTAGAATCAAAGAGGAATATTTCAGAATGAATAAAGAGTCATTTTATCAAGATTACATAAAAATCAGAAATGATAATGAACATCAGACAAACTGCTGATAAAACCACAGTTATAGCAATTTCAATTTCCCTCTTTTAATCATTATAGAAACAGTAGACAAAAAACAGGTAAAGATATAGAGGACTTACACCACACTGCCAACTAACTGAATCTAACTCACACTCAACTTTTGCAGAATACACATTCTTTCAGAGTGCACATAGGATATTCACAAAGATGTACATAGTCGAGGCCATGAAATGAATCTCAAAACACCTAAAAGAACTGAAATGAAAAATAAATCGCAACTTCCTGCCAAACCAGCACCCAAGCCAAGATAGAAAAATGTCCTCATTGTCTTTCTTGGTCAGAAGACAAATTTTTCTACTTCACTCTTTTACTGAATATAGTTTTTAAAATGTCTTTATTCTTCCCTGAGATCTCAATTCCAAATCCCCACCTTATTAAAAAACAAAAAAAACTTTTCTTTCATCTCCCATCGCTAAAAAATACCAAGCCTCTGTGTTACTGAGATTGACAAAGGTCTGTGGGCAGCTGTTAGTTCCATGCCTCTGTGCGGTTCTGGTTTTCAGCTCCCTTTCCACTTTGCCTGTCGAGGACTTCCATCAGTACCTTGAATGCTCATCTCTGCTTTTTAAATTAGTATATTCGTCATATTCTATTCAACATTCCAAGGGGTTTGTGGTTGGAGGGTTCTCAGATTGTCTAGTTCCCATGTTTCTGGAACTTAAAGCCTGTCAAATAATTCTTTGGGAATTTTATGGGTTCAAGTTACGTTGGCCTAACCAAAATCCCCTCTTTTAGAGCCAGATAGCCTTGGATTTGAACTCTAGCCTTGGTACTCACCACTTACATAACTCTGAGCAAGTGCTGAAAACTTTCTGTGCCTTCATTTATATATAAATTTCAGGGATCGTTAAATTCAGGTGGTCAAGTATGTTGAAAAGATTCTCTCTCTGCTTACACCAAGCCAAAGACAACATCATTAATCATTCACTTACCAAACGTTGAGTGTTTATTATGTGTTAGGCCACCTTTTAAGTGCCAGGAATGAGACAATGAAAGTATTAAATAAGCAAATAATTTCGCCTAAGTTGAAATGCAGTAACAAAAAGAGTAACAGGATTGAGAATGTCTACACTTACATTTTTCTGATTAGTGATGTGAATTCCTATCCGATGGTGTGACACTTGATTTAAAATCTGAGTAGATATGAAAACATTCTAAACTTAGATTGTGGTGATGATTGCATAACCCTGGAATATTCTTAAAACATTGAATTGTATACACTCTCAATGGGTCAATTGTATGTGCATTGTATGTCAGTGAAGCTATTTTTTAGCAGACTGAATGAAGGAGAGAAAGCCAGGTCAACATTTTGGGGGAACAAGAAGCTACCAATGGAACAGCAATACAAAAATGCTTCTCTTAAGGAAAAGAACGATTTGGTGGAGGGAATTTAGTGAGGAAGGAGACATTTGAGATCTGTCCTACAGGTAGGAGCTGGGCCATAGAAGGCTTTATTGGCCATGTTACGTATTTTGGATTTTATCCAAAGTGCAATGAATAGCCTTTGAAAACATTTAACTGGAAAAGTGATACCTGGTTTATGTTTTCAAATGGTCAACTGTGCTTTCTGTGAGCCATGAGAATGAATAGGACAGAAAAAATACAGGCAGGGAGATCAGCCAGAATGAAGCTCTCGGTATCACAATTTTGAGTTAGTTCTTCAAATTCTACTTTATTGATTATATGCTTATTGTGAGAGTAGAAATGTGACCAAAACAGCTATTACAGCAGAGCAAGCAATCACAAAGTAGAGAATTCATGCTCTATCCCAACCCACAAAGGAAAATGATTATTTTAATATCCAATTTGCCCTTGATTTCCTGTATGATCCATATAGGAAGGTGTCTCTATTTTCAACTGACCTATCTGAGGTCACCAGGAGGGGAGTCGGAGTGTTACCCTCGTTAGACTGTGGTCACTGATCTTTTTTCATCTCAATCACAGCTCAGAATCATTCTGAACCACCTCTGCCTTCATTCCATTCAAGAACTAAGTCAAATTTTTGTATCTGGAAACCACCAGTAGGAAAATACAGTAGAACTTTTATAAATTGACCGCCCAAGGGACTGTGACAAACAGGTCAACATACAGAGGTGGTCACCATAAGGAACTAGGTCGACTGTACTGATACGTACATGTGGGGCATGTCTACTCTATAAGAATTAAATCAACTTAAGGAGGTGGTCAACTACGGATGTTCTACCGTATATGGCAGAGGCTAAATCCTTAAATTCTATAAGTCAGACAGCTGCGTTGCTTTATATAAGTGATTCAAATTATGGCCTTTGGAATCGGACAAAATTTGGTTTAATTCTAAGCTCTATCATTTAATGAGTGACTTAAAGATAGTTCTAAACTTTCTTCAATTAAACTGGGGACAGAAATATCTATGCCTCATCTACCGTTCACATGAGATGATATCTGTAAATCACTTGGCACAATGCCTACACACAGTAAGTACTCCAAAATGGTAGCTATTATCACTGTTATTACTTATTATAGTAAGTTTGTCACTTTCACAAGTACAGGGGAAAAATAGATATTTTCAGAAGATGAAATGTACTTACCTTTAAGAGACATGAACCTGTTAATCACTACACAAAATTAAAACTACCATACTCTACATAATCTAGGATAATATCAATTTTTTTGTAATAAATTTAAATTTTAATGATTATGATTATAAATTCAAAAGTGTAAGTATTTTAGCAAACTATTCCTAATTATGAAATACTGTGGAGAACTGAGTTGGATGTTTTTAATAGTTTCAAAACAAAAATCAAACTCAGGTGTTGAATATTGGAAGAATGATTACACAAAGCAATATTACAGTTTTACAAAGGAATACTACGTACACTTTTAAAAATTTGCACTTATAGAGAATTTTAATGACACTTGAAAATGTTATGCTACAAGTGAAACAGCATATATGACAACAAATAGTTATTTTGAGGACATATGAATACCCAGAAAAAAAGAGTGGAGTAAAATATGTCAAAAATTAATAATAGTTGATTTAGGGTGGTGGAAGTCAATTTTTTTTCCTGTTTATGTTTTTCTCGACTTTTTATTTTTTTTCTAATGTGCAGATTCTTTTGTAGTCATGAGAAGAAAATGATGAAGTTAACGTGTTATAAAAAATAGCAATCTGGGTGTCAAAATGCAATGGAGACAATTTGTTAGAACACATGCTGCTCTCTGCACAGACCCCAGGGAGTTTTGTTGGGAGACAATGATTACTCAGAAATGGGAGTCACATCAAATGGGGTAAAAAAGTCAAAAGCTCTTCAGGTTATTACCCTATTTGCCAAAGTTGTGATGCGTACACCGAAAATACTAATATATCAAGGACTTTGTGAGGGCCTTCACCTCTATCAAGCCACAACATAAGACTTATTTATAACTCTGATATAACGTGTTAAGGGAAAAAAACATTATAATATGTCTGCTTTCCTAGGATATGGTTTCCTACTTGCATTTTTCTACCCACTTTACTGATTGCTATATAAAAAACAAATGCCCAAGGACTTTTGTAGTAGAGAGCCCATCTGTTCCAATACAGTCAATGCTCCTCTATTTGAGTGTCAACTAATTGCCTTTAATTAACCACCTTGCATTTGGTAATGGTCTGATGGGGAAAATTCTTGTGTCTGGGAAGCAGATGGCTTGAGTGCTGTACCTCATGCAGAGAGCAGCCCCATGTCTTTTACAAGGGAGGCAGTCTCCTTTAACTACCTATTAGCATTTTAGCACTGCTATTATAACCATCTCAACTCAGCCTTCCAAGGCTCTAAAAGCAGTGGCAGAGGAGGATTAAACATGCATCACACAAGCAACTTGGGCTATAGGCGTTCAAGACATCAGTATCCTTCAACAGAATGGTTTTGATGGATAGAGGTTTTAGAATCTAGTTATTTCTCACTTTGAAGAATAATTTCATTTCAAATTATTATATGTAACCACAGTGCATTTAACTGATTTAACAATATTTAATTTCTTACTTTAAATCTTAAGAGATAAGCCTCTTTGAAAGAAATAATTGTGAGCAGGGCATATAAGTAGAGGCTGGGTCTGTAGTAATACTGAAGATCATGACTTGTGTTATTATACACAACTCAACTAGGCAAAAGACAACCTCTTTAAGAATAACTGTTGCTACTTGGCCAAAATATGAGTTTTTCATTAGAGTAAAATCATGTCTGGTATTTCAAAAAGTTTAAATGCAAAAAAATAATTAATCATATTCATCCATATGCAAACATATTTAAACCAGGATTAAAAAATCATATCCATCTATCTGTATGCAAACATACTTAAACCATGATATAAAAATTAATCATATTCATCCGTATGCAAACATGTTTAAACCATGATACTAAAACCATGATATTACATTTGCAACAAAATAGCAAAAGCAGAATTTTTTAACTGCTAAGAATTTTAGGTGGTAAGTTTGTTTATTCAGTAACATAATCATAAAATAGAAATATTGCATTCACAAAAGTGGAATTAAAGAGCATAAAGTATCATTTTAAAACAGGATAACCAAGGGATCACTTTCAAGGATCCCATAGAAAGCTTTTAATTTACAATTTTATACTTTCATGTCTAATGGGATTAATATGTGGTTTTTCAGTGATAAAAAACAATCATGATACCTGAGTGTTACGTACATTCACTGTGTACAACAGACATTATTATAATGTACAATCCTAAGTATCTAAGCAATTGCTTCGGCTCATTTAACGCCTTGTTTAAATGGCTTTAAACATATAAAAAGCAAATAGTTACATATACTTAAGGATGAAATTTTCTGGTATTCAATTATCCAAATACATATTTACTCATTAAATTAGAACACTAACTGCTTAATATGTAAAATCAGTTTGAAATCATGACACAATTAAATATTCACTTCAAAATCTCTCATGAGACTTCTCAACTTCAAAAATGACTTTAAAATACTAGCTTGGGGGTGAATCACCAATCCATTCAGAAACATAGCCCAAACAAAGAGTTTTATTCCAAAGACTGAATTTAGAATATACATCAACTATTTTTGTACATTGCATTAATAAATTGGTTCTTTGTTCAGAATCTCAAACATAAACGATATTAACAATATGCATGCATGAGGCCTAATAAAAATTGGCACTTCAGGGAAATTATTGCTTAGCCTAAAGGAAAAATGTTACAGCTGGATTCCTGCCTGGGGCTTAAACTGTGGTCTTGCATTCATAAAATAGGTTTTTGGTTTCCCTAACTCTTGGTGATACTTCAGAACCTTTGCTGTTTTCCAGGAAGCTATTTCACACAAGCTCTAAAATTTGAGAGGACAGTTAACAAAATAAAATTCCCTCTTGGAAGGTAAAACATATTAATTCTAATATTATATAAATAGAACAAATCTGATTCCTTCATTGACCAAGTGCTATATTCTGAACCATCCAACTCAAATTAAATTCAACTCTGTGGCAAACAATTCATTTTCTCCTTAGGCAATCAATGTTACCTTCAATAAGGCAATTCCCACTTAGCCTTTGACCATCGCAGTTGTCTTTAAAACAAAGTTCTAAACCTGTAGTTCATGTAAAAAGATATGATTTCTTTAGCAGATGTTAAGAAAATTTGCAGTAGAGATACATGTTAAAGAGTACATGAATTTTTAAGATAATTAATTAATGGAGTTTTCTCCTCTTATATTCAGTGATCTAATAAGCTAAAATTTAAAAGGAAAAATAAATCTGTGAAGTCAAAGGTATAACATTCTGCAATGCTTCTCAGATTCTTCCTTCTCATTTCTAGAATGGAAAGGGATTGAATGTAACAGATTATTACTGTTTTTTAAAGAAAGGTAGCTTAAAAAGTATTTATACTTTTTAAACTCTTTACAATGTGGATCAATGTTCACCAGTAAATAGTAAGACCACTGGATTCATTTGAATATGCAAATAAAACTGGAAAAGTCCATAAAAGCATACCCACTGCCAGTAAACGGATCAGTAAAGCACAATATAACACAAAAGAAAAGGAAATTGCTTAATATATGCAGGTGAATAAAAGCATTTTTGGTTCAGAAAATCTTTCATTTTTATAAAAAAGCTTTCCATTTTAAACATCATTACTTAATAAGCACATTTAAAAATACTATCAATAAATGCCTGTACAAGTTCAAGTGAACGCCACTGCATTCACCCTGTGGGGAACACAGCTTTCAGTCATCCTTTTTGGCTGACGTGCTCTCTTCATGCTTTTCAGGACTGACTTTATTACTTGCAATGGAAGGAGCTGTCTGGACTTCTTTGGGTAGTGAAAACACATGGCAGGTCTGAAGGTCTAAGTACGTTGTAAATATCTTCGCATATTCTGGATGCTTTAGGGCAAATATTTTAAATTCCTCTGGAAAAGGAGAAAAAAATCCAATAAAGTGGGGTGAAACTTCTTTTGACATGATACAGATTAACAAATGACCCTAATAATAGAATTATTTCAAAATTCTACTATTCATAAACATTGCTGATGGGAATATAAATTTTACAACCACCTTGGAAGGCAGGCATTCCATAATCTAGTTAAGTTAAAGATGTGGACACCCTATGACCCATTAATTCTATTCTGAAGTACACAACCTAGAGAAATTTCTGCATACTGTTCTGGGAGACAAGTATGAGAATGTTCAGAGCTACATTACTCAAAATAGGTTAAAAATTTGAAAACAATTCAAATGTCTATCAACAGTAGAAATAGATACATAAAATGTGGCATATTCATGAAACTTAATACTATATACAGCAATGAAAATGAACAGCCATGTAGTAACAATGTGACTCTTAAAGCCCTCATGAGGTTGAATGAAAAATGCCAGACTCAGAGCACGTATTGTCTGAATATATTTATATAAAATTCAAAAACTTGATAAAACTAAAATATAACATAGAAAGAGGCACACATTTGTGGTAAAATGCTGAGTAAATGAGGATAGAGTCCCCTCCTTTAAGAGAGAGGAAGGGGTTGTGGCTGGGAAGGGGCACACTGGGGTTTCTGGGGTCTGGAAAAGCTCTGCTTCTTGGTGGTCACACCAGTGTTCACTTGACAAAACTTCGTCATGCTCTGTATTCGTGCTTCAATCAGTTTTCTGTATTTGTGTTATTTTTGCTAATAAAAATGTTTTAAAAATTCTATTACCCAGGACTTTCTGTTTCTGGCTTTTAAAACTATTTCAGCCCTTAACTATTATAGACAAATGCCGTCTTGAAAAGCTGAGCCCTTACAATACTTACAATCAGTAACAGTTAGGAAAGTGTACACTGCAAAAAACGTTATAAGACATCTGAGTAGAGTAGTCTTTTTATCTCAAGTGTTTAAGATTTAGGAACCGAGATAGAGGTATTTTTCAGGGATATGTGTATGAAGGCTTACTAAGTTACTATCAGGATTTGAATCTCAACAGTCCAATAACCTAGAGTTTCTGAAATACAATACTGACCACAACTTTGAAACTTCTTTATTCTCTTCTTTTAGGGTAGGGAAAACATCATTGAGCTTATTAGAATTGAGTTTATTAGAATGAACGGAAACCTGGTCTTTGAATCAGCCTCCTTTTTGGCTTCTTATCAAAAGGATTTTAACTTGATATCCTATTCCTACCCATTTATTTTCCAAAAGTCCTCTGTTAAAAAAAAGTCCTCTGTCAAAAGACCAGTAGTCTATTTCACGACACATTAGACTACTTAAAAACTCTGGAAGATAAAAATAGGTCTTAGTGATGAGGAAGTCAACAAACTGAGCCCAAACCGCTCTTTGCAAATATACCATTATTTTGCATTAATAGATCTTTATATTTCCAAATCAGGCAATATTAATTAATTGTTCTTTCTTAACATCCAAAATAAAGATTTATGTGCATGAGTCCATTTCAATAATGAAGACACAGAGGACGTAAGTGACTTCTAAGGTAAGTAAGCATGACAGTTCACCTGAAATCAAGAACTTTAATTTCAAGACCTATGCTCTGTTCAAAAGATCAACATCCTCTGTCGGAATGTCAGTGGCACTGAAGAGTAACTCATTTCTAGAATTGCTATGATTGGCTCTAAGTGGAATTCGAGCACTAATTTGGCTGATGGGAAGCCACGAATGAAAACAACTTAAAGGATCATATTTAAATAATTTAAATGGTCACATTCATGACACAGGTCAATACCTATTTTTTTAAATAGAATTGTACTTAAATACCTCAAATATTCCTGCAAGAGAAACAGATTTGCATAATTATCGGAGAAGGGGAGAGAGTCTATGTATTCTGAAAATAAAAAGGTAATAAACATTTCCTTAAAAGTTATTTCGATTAGGCCAGGAGCGGTGGCTCACACTCTGGGAGGCTGATTGAGCTCATGAGCAAAAAGTGAGAACCTGTCTCTACTAAAAACAGAAAAACTAAGGCAAGAGGATTGCTTGAGCTGGAGTTGGAGGATGTTGTGAGCCATGACACCACAGCATTCTACCCAGGGCAACAGTTTGAGACTCTGTCTCAAAAAAAAAAGTTATTTAGATTGACAGGTAAAATTATAGTTACCTACAAATCATTTTTAGTATTAGCTTCCATTGAAATAGTTACACCGAATAGTTTTTCAAACTCTGTTAATTCAGAGTAACAGTCTTACTTATAGAAGGCAAATGGTGAGAGAAGAGCCAGAGCACATGGGTTTATGACTGGTAAGTTTCATCTGTCTACAGTATATAATTTTCCCACTTTATCCTTTCTATTTTTTTAATGAACTCAAGTAGATTAAGTGCCCCAGGCATTTAATTAACTAAAATAAAACACAGGGCAGCCAAAATGACAGTAATTAAAAACAGAGAGTAATAGAAGTAGCTGATCTTCTTTCCCCATCCTGTGAAAGTTAACAAGCGGAAACTCTCTGAACACTGTAAGGAAAAAGTAATTAAAGAGGAATCCCCCTCCAGCCTGAGAGGAAAGACTCGGAAAGATAAGCCAGCCTGACATCTATGACCACAGCAAACCTAAGGCAGGGAAACAACCATCTAAGCCTATCCACGGAGGTGAGTTTCTCAAAGACTGCCCTGTGAAACATATGCAAAAAGATAGAACATCCTTTGCCCCGTGGAGCTTGTTTTGATGTGTAGACTTGAGCCATCAGAAGGAAAGACAGTCACTGATGGATGGACCTGCCACTTTGCCACAAGGTCTTCCTCCATGACAGTCCCTAACTCACAGGGGTTGCTATCTAGATGATGTGACACCATGAATATGAAAGCTTACATAAACTGCTAACTGTAAACATCAGTAAATGGCTTAGTGACTATAATTATCGTTGTTATTCAGCCCATATTTCTCGACTGTATTTACAATACAGCTCGGCTAACCTGCTCAGGTTTGCCTGGCCATGCAAAGGAAAAAGCCCTTGAGGAGGGGCTGCAGGTATGAGAAGCACCAAGGGCCAGAGTCAAGGGTGCAGGCTGTAAAGCCAGACTGTCCTGGTTTTTGAATCCTGGCTCTGATGCTTTTTAGCTGGATGCTCTTAGGTAAGTTACTTGAATTCTTTGCATCTCAATAAAATAAGAATAATTACTAATACTGATTATAGCTCGGCACCTGTAACTCAGTGGCTAGGGTGCCAGCCACATACACTGGGACTGGAGGGTTTGAACCTGGCCTGGGCCTGCCAAACAACAAAGACAACAACGACAAAAAAAATAGCCCAAGAGTTTGAGGTGCTGTGAGCTATGATGCCATGGCACTCTACCAAGGGCAATATAGTGAGACTCTGTCTCAACAACAACAACAACAACAAAAAACTGATTAGGCCATGTGTGGTGGCTTACACCTGTGATACCAGCACTTTGGGAGCCCAGGTGGGAGAATTGCTTGAGGCCTGGAGTTTGAGACCAAACCATAGTGAGACCCTTGTCTTTACACCCCCCCAAAAAAAGGAATGCTGAAAGGATTAAGTGGGTTAATATATACAAAAGATAGAAGAATGTCTAGCATATAAGTCCTCAATAATTAGATTCTACTATTATTACTGTCATCAACATTATTACTATTATTTCTATTATTAATATAATTAAGTAAGGGTCACAACACTCTTGTGTGTCAACCATAGTTTGGTTGCCCTCCCTGCAAACTGAATCAGGAAGCCAAATCACCTACTCACCATAGGAAATAGAGTCCCCTTGGGCTATTTCCTTGAAGAGACCAGAAACATCAAGGTCAGGCACTCCCAGGGAAGCCTGGAGAATGGTGGAAAATTCTTCCTCAGTTATGTAGCCATCCTCATCAACATCAAAGAGCTGAAGGAAAAAGAAAAGAAAATATAAGAATTAGCTGCCTCAAATGGTGAACAAATGGTGGTGTGAAATCATCTTAGAAAATGAACTCTTTAATAATTGAAACATTCATTGTGGCAGGGGTTAGGAATATGTATATGAAGAGAGTAGGGTCTCTGCTTACGCTCCTGACACTGCAGCTGGTGGTGGGAAGAGGCAGAATGAAAGTCGGGGCTGCATCAACAGTGAGTAGTATGAAGGGACGTGGAAGTCCCGTGGGGAGCCCAGGGAATCCTACCCAGAGAGGTCAGAGAAGGCTTTACGGGAGTTGATATTTGACTTGGGTCTTAGAAGATGAAGAGACGTTACCAGAATATATAAGGACTGGCAGGCCATTGCCTGGTGTTCCAGTTGTAAGACAGAGACAAGCAGGAATCAGAATTCCTCACCTAATCCTGCAGGATTCTCCTATAGGTTGGGTGGTGCGAACACATGTGAACCATGAGAACCTTTGAGGCAGGGTGTGGAGGCTAAACTGGGGGGAGGAGGTTGATAAGACCAAAGGCGGGAAAACCAAGTAAGAGTCTGGGGTAGAGAAATTGGAACGATAGCAAGGGACAGAATTCATTAATGACATGACTTGTATATTAGTAAGAGGTCTGTAGTGAAGAAATAAAGATGGCTGATGTTTTCCAGCTTGGGCAACTGGGCAAAAGCTGGTTACATTAACCAAGAGTAGGCAAATAGTCAAAGGAGTGAGCGCCAAATGAGGTCAAGAGCTGGACCTGGAGAAGATATGTGTGAGTTACAGGTGCCAGGACTAAGTGAGAGATTCAGCACGTCAGTTTAGGAGACTGATGAGGCTTGAGATAGGAATTCAGGTAAGAACTGGAACTACGTTGTGTGTTTGGGCTTACCTGGAGAGAATGAATGAAGTACAGCAGAGGCCTGGGGGCAGCAGCAGTTGAAGGGTGAGGAGGGAAAAGGGATGGACAGAAAAGACTTAGAAGAAGAAGTTGGATAGGAGAACAGGAGAGAAAAGCAAGTATCCTGAAGTTAAGGAAGGGTTTTCAGGAATGAGGAAGAGATTATGACAGTGTAACGGCTGTCATAGAAAAAGCCATAGAGGCTCAGCGCCTGTGGCTCAACGGGCTAAGGCGCCAGCCACATACACCTGAGCTGGCGGGTTCGAATCCAGCCCGGACCTGCCAAATAAAAATGACGGCTGCAACCAAAAAATGGCCAGGCGTTGTGGCGGGTGCCTGTAGTCCCAGCTACTTGGGAGGCAGAGGCAGGAGACTCGCTTGAGC
>CAUYRH010076502.1:0-29186 GCA_963574655.1 Perodicticus potto | reverse complement strand
CCATTCATGGAATTGAGGCCTAGGAAATTCACAAGAAATTGACCTAGGCATAGGAAATGGGGGTTCCACATTTAGTCCTAAGTGTAAAGTGAAGGAGACACCAAGGCACAGGTGTCTCCTCGGTAGTTGTCCAGCCTTTTTGGCTATTGGAGCCTCTGGTGAGGGTTGGAGGTCCCCTCCTTGCCTGTCATCCAGCCCGCTGGCTCTTCAGCTGGCTGCCGCAGCACTGACACTGCCAAGGAAGAGGCGGCAGGTCCACCAGCTCCGCTGAGCTGGCTAGGGCACCAAATGTCCTGCATCAATTCTCCCTCTCCGAGTAGAAACTCTAACTGCTGTTAGGGAAAAGGGGTGAAGACTCAATCTAACTGCTTCCTGCTGAATCGAGCGATTATAGAAGCGGGCAGTTAGGGTTTCTCCGGAGGGAGAGTGATACAGGGGTTCATGGACTGGAACCATCTTTATTGCGTGTGGCTTGATGACATTTCTGGAAAACATAACTCTGAGTAGTGTAATCAGTAATAGGCAAAGGTAGAACAGCGTCAGGTCAGAAGCACTTATTCAGTGATGCTAAAAGAAAACCATATTAGGATTTTTCTTGCTGTTTCCTAAATAATAACTTCAAACTTTCTTTGGCTCACAAGAGTAGGTGGTCTGTGGTTAGCTGTCTTCATTGCCTGCCTCCGTAGAAGATGGAGGGTTCCAGGATTTTACTCGTGAATGATGTATGCAGGAATCAACGCCTGTAACTTTAACAGTAGAAGAAGACAAGATAACAGGAAAGGGGACTTCCCAAGTTGGGGTCAGGGAAGGTGAATTAGAGGGAAGAGTTTTGGTCATGACTAGATCTCCGGGAGGGAAAAGTTCCTGTTTTAGTTAGTATGTCCCTCCCCAAACGGGGAGCAGGACTTTCAGGGATGATTAGGGAGGCATGAGAGAACAGCAAGTCATCCCAATTGCAGCTTAGAGGCTGGGAGAAAAATTTGGTAATCGGCTTTCCAGACACCCCCTGTATAGTCATGGATTTGGGAGATAAAAGACCAGGATTAGAGAGAAGTACAGAAAAAGTTGCTCCAGTGTCTAAAAGAAATTTTCTCTCCTGGCGCTCCGCTATAAGGCAAACCTGGGGCTCTTGAGGAGTCTAGGAGCACTCTTAATAGAAATGTTCAGTGCTTTGATTAAGATTATGAATTTCATAGGAGCAGGATTTAGGTTTGGTTGACTCTAAAATTCATATTCACTTTTTATGCCATATTGGGGATTTTAGGCATTGTTCCTCAATGGTTCTTCCACAAATTGAGGGTTAAAGAAGCCTAAGTTATTTCCCAAACCTGATGATTTTCAGAGTAAGAACTACTGATTTACTTCCTACAAGCCTCTACAGATAGAGAGGGAGATGCCCAATAAGGAGTCTGAAGAATGGTTCTACTCCACTTTCCCAAGAGTCTCAGCTTACTTTGTTTCAAATTAACTCTGTGACCTTGTACTGTCTATCAGTAACCGTATCAGTCTTCCAAAGGATTATTGGGTGCCTCTTTGCTTACAGGAAAATATTAAATGATAAAATATGAGAAGATACCCACTCCTGAAACTGATCAGGTGAAAGAAAATCAAATTAACCATTATGTGCTATTCTTTTGCTGTCAGATAGAGAAAAATCATAAATATTTTTTATACAAGAGTACCGAGAAAATAAAACTCTAAGTTGCAGTTGGTAGGCATGTAAGTTGACAACACCTATTTGCTCAATTTACCCAAACATTTCACCTGTGGCACAAATGTGAATGGTTATGTGTACAAATATACATTCTATATAATCTAATACTGTTTTTAGAAAAACTAAAACCAAGTAAATATCTATTCATATAGAAAGTATTCAGGGCATTTCTCTCTAAGGAGTACTATGAAGCTAATTAAAATGTGGTTGAACTGCATATACTTTCATGGGTGGGTATCCAGGATATGTTGAGTGCAAAAAGCAAGTTAATGAGAACAAAGAATGATATACCTGTGTGCTTATATGCCTCCTATGCACAGAGAAAGGCCAGGGGGATACTAGCCTTTAGTGGTTATGTTGGGGGACAGATGATGGAGAAATAGGAAAGGGGTGAATGTAGGGACCCTCATTCATTCTTCATGCATTTTTATATGGCTTGAATTTTAGGAAGACAAATTGTGTATTTATTACTGTTACAATTTTAGAAAACTCAAAAGTAAAGAACAGTCAGTAGTAGACAACTATCTTTTGGGGCCAGAGGCAGGAATGATGACTGGAGGTCATGGGTGATTCTGTACCAGTGTACCAGTGTCCGCCACAGAGATACAGACACACCCTGAAATGTGTGTGAAATTCTACTTAGGAGGGCCAGAAAAATCTGCTCTGGGCTGAACTGAAGCTGGTAGAACAAAAATTCAGTTTATCCTCTACACCAGTATACTCCAGCCAGGGTTCCTAGTGCCAGTCTCTATTTCTCAGCAATTCCTTTGACTCTGAACTTCAGATTAACCTCTCATTTTTCCACTGAAGCATTTTATTTCTCTTCTCATAAATTTACATTTTAATGCTCACTGGGCTCATGACACTAAGTTTCCTTATAATAGGTGCAAAATTTTTCATTGATGAATAGAAGACAATGCCTGTGAGGGGGTTATACTCAAACCAGATACCACTAGCATGTAGTGTAGGAAATTAAATTCAGAAAATAATGTCAGAGGTTAACTTCACCAAAATTGTAGTTGATAGTTGTAGTTGATCATAGAAAATCAATAGTTGATTTTCTTTCCTTTAACTTTGAAGAAAAAGTAAGGATTAAAAGAAAGGTATAGAGAAGATGGAAGAGGGGAATAGAAGAGAAGCAAGTAAGGATGAGGGTGAAAAATGATGATAAGAGATTGAGGGATAAGAAAACATCAAATAATGAGACTGTCTTTTAAGCTTGTACGTGGTGCCACAAGGTAACTGGCATCCCATAAAAGCAAGCTTTCAACTTCGTCGCTGTTTGCACGGGAACCACTGCATCTGGCTCTTCCCTGTTCTGTAATTTGGTCCTGCCCAGCCCAGTAGGTTTACTTTCCTATTTTTGGATTAACCTCACATCTGTGAATTGACATATGATGTTAATGACATCTGCTCTCATCCTTAACTAAGGATCAGCATTCTCTAGTGTGGTAGACAGAAGAATGCTCCTCTCCAAGACGTCCACGTTTTCATCCCCAGAACTTGTGAGGATATTACCTTATGAAGGGGAATTCAGGTTGTTAATCAGCTGACCTTACAATGGGGAGATTATAGTTGATTATGTGGGTTGGCCCCAAACAGTCACCAGGGCCCTTACAAGAGGAAGAGTGTGAGGCACAAGAGGAGGTCAGAGTGACTCAGTAGCAGAGGGCCTGGCATGGCTTTTGTGGTTTTGAAGATGGAGGAAGGAGTTCACCAGCCAAGAAGTTTGGACAGAATCCAGAAAGTGGAAAAGGCCAGGAAGCATCCTGGCAGAGCCCACGGAAAGGAACATAGCCTTGCTGGTGCCTTGGTTTTAGCTTAGTGAGACCCCCCCTACCAGATTTCTAACCCCAAGAACTACAAAATAATAAATATCATTGTTTTAAGCCACCAACTTTATGGTAATTTGTAATAGCAGTAATCTAATATACCCTGGCTGCTTTACCATAAAGTTATCCTCCTGGTCTGTTCCAAAGCCCTCAAGACCCTCTCACTTTACAGAGTTGCCCATGGGAATTAAAAAGGAGGTTCTGAATATGGTCAGGAAATAGACTGCCTATGAGACAAGTTGACATATTCATCTGTTTTCTCTTCCATCCCAGTTGCCCCTTTAAAAAAGTAGATTTCCAGCTCTCCTTCTAAGCACTGTCTCAAGAGCTAGAAACAGAATGAATAGGACTGCACATCAATAACAAGGGATGTACTTGAGACGTGATTGGTTTTAGAGGAGACTCAGAATTGGATGATTGATCCCATATAAGCTCAGTGGGGACTGCTTAGTAAACCCTTATGATTGATTCTTTATGGCCAGTGGAAGTTAGATTGCTGTTCTGTGCTTATAGTCAAGGTGAATTATATTATGCTAGGTTTAGGCTAATAGTACCTGTGTAAATGGCATTGGGGACTTACTCTCCACTCTCTAAATGTGAAGGAAGTATTAGCAGATAAATTAGATGAATAAATACTCTAGAAGCTACCAGTCCTGCTAGATTAGTTGCTCACAAACTTTAGAATACATGAATGTCACCTGGAGACCTTGTTAAAAAAATGTAGATTTCCACCTCTGCTCCTATTCATTCCAATTGAGTAGGCCTGGGATATATTTTTGACAAGTGCCCAAGTGATTCTTATGCAGATAGTCAGTGCAGCACAAAATGAGCATGGCCCAAAAGAGCCCTGCTTGGGACTGAGAGGGATGGCATTCAGACCTGCTAATGTTTTGACAATCTGTAATTTCCCAGCTTCTTTTTCTGCCTAGGTCCTCTTTGCATGTATATACTATTTCTTCATTATCTTGTTTCTTAAGAATACGAGTAGGGCCACATATTATAGTCTTCAGGTGGGCATGTGTAAAGCCCTCCCAGATTGTATTTGCACACTTCCCACTCCATTCCTTAATAGGTGATTCACAGCTTGGAGAAAAGCAAGTGTTTGTCAGTGGGGAATTTCTGGGGAATTTTCTCACACTCAAGGCACTGCAGAACTTGCATTGAGTAGCAGACCAGATCTTGCACTTGGGAATGTTTCTTCCCTTCACAGGTAGCCTGGGAAGGATGTCCAGTCATGGACCCTGGCTGGTTATGAATGCTTATCTGTGGTGGGAGACAAAATTATGCATAGGCCTTTGTTTGCTCATCAGCCTTCACTAGTGTTTGTGTATTTAATGTGTGGCCCAGACCATGCTTAGATAATAAGCATTTATAATCAGCTGCAGGCCCTAGTTGATAACCCTCAGTCCCTTTTCTATGAGGGCTTACTCTCCAAAGTCTAGATTTCCTTTAATCTTGGTAGGTAGGAGACGAGAACCCTGTCTACAGTTGTGCAGGTCAGATGTAAACTCTAGAAGGGTGAGTGTAGCTGGCCTATTCACCAAGCTGCATGTTGGAGCAAGGATCTGGTCTGAATCTGGCTGGAGGAAAAGCCACCTTTAAAGCCAGGTGGCATGCCCAAGCGTCTCTCAGTCTTAATCCCGTCTTCGACTTCAGTAACTTGAGAAAGAAAAACAGGATGAAATTTAGCAAGAACTCAACTTAATGTTGCATTTTCCAACAGTTGGAAATCCCTCCTTTCCTGACAGTAATTGGGCCTCATGAAAGGCCCACCCTTAGGAGTCAAGGCTGAGCTGGCTCATCTCCCACTGGAAAAACAAATTCCTGAGTTAGTGATGCATTATTCCCTTGAGTCCTGTCAATCCTCTTACTTGCCAATTTCCAGCTTATCAGCTAGACTTGCTTAATGCCTGAGGCCAAGGTACTGCAGCATCTCTTAATTAACTAGTTGCAGGCAGCTAATTACTTTACTGCAGAACCTCATCAGTATACAAAGTATATTGACTCCACGTTGGGAAATGCCTCAGAGCATTTTTAAAGCATTATAAAACTTTTATTAGAAGAGGCATCTTTTAAAATTCCATTCATAAGGGAGTTCAGAATAAGGAGGATAAGGGGGAAGCATGGAGGAAGCAAACTTGAAAGTTATGTTTCTAATTTCATCTCAGTCCTTTCCGTCTATATTTCCTAGGTCAAAGTCACCCCTCAGGAGGTTTTGTAGATCCTGTTGCCTCTTCACAACCTACTCTACTCTCCTGCTGATGACAACACCCTGGAAATGCTATGCTCCACTCTTTCTGGGTGGGTTTACATCCTTAACTCCTTAACTCTGACCACGGTAAAATTGAGAGAGCTGCCTGCTGCCCATGCTGCAGGCCACTGAAGCTGCAGGAAGCCTTTTGATTAATGATTTCCATCTTTGGCTCCCAAGTCCTTACTGACCGGTGTCTTTGGTCTAGATCTAGCATTGCCTCCAACCTTGCTGGCTAAAGTGTCTGTGGCTTTTTGTAAAAGGTTGGTCAAACTCTCCTTATTAAAGTGAGATTAGCAGGTGCTAAGGAGGGTATTACAGATCATTAGCTGACTAATCGTTAAAGTACCTAATTGAGGAGTTCTCCCAAGAAGACCATATATTGTGCTCTCACTAGATGGCCAGGTACGTGCTGGGCACTTCATATAGTATCCAAGTCAATCATCACACATCCACCATGAGCTAGAGATTATTCTTGATTTTCCATTGAGAAACCTGAGGTGCAGTGTTGGAATAACTTGTAAAGCTGCACATCTAATTAGAAACAAAGCTGGGCAGGGGAAAATAGTGCCTTAGAGGGAAGGGAGGCAGAAGAGAAGCACTTCTTATTGAGAGCAAATACTCATTTGGGATAAGTATATTATTCTGTCTGACTCCTGTGCTGGATCAGCAGATCGGTGCTGCAGTAATATTTTCTGGGTTCAGACATAATTTTACTTTGTTGGTCTCATCTTATTCTTCAACCCTTTAAAGCTGAAGGCTGTCTTGACCAAAATGATCTCAGACATAATGTTATTTCCACTCTTTCTCCTATTCTGTCATTTTAATAAATATGATGACTACTCTTTTTCTTTCTAGAAGTACATATCCTAGAAATTGGTGTGGGGCAAGAGAAAATGACAACAGGTGAGCACAAGGTTGGCAGTTCACAACCTTGGCTGCAGGTTAGAATCACCTGTTAAGATCTGGAAAGTCCCAGGCTCAGGTCACACTCCAACCTGCTAAATCAGTGTCTCTGGGGAAGGGGCAGAACACCAAAGTCGGCTGCTCTAGGCGGGGCCTGCCACCAGAGTTTTTTAAGGCTTCCTGGTATTTCTAGCAGGGCTTCTGCAATTTTCATATGTGTGAAGCACCTTGGGGTCCCGCTTAAATGCAGATTCCGGGTCAGTAGGCCTGTGAGCCCTGAGAGTCTACATTTCTAACAGGCTCCCAGGTGAGGCTGTTGCTTTTGGGACTCCACATTTGGGGTAGTGAGGTTCTCGATGAGCCCTTATCAAAATGTGGTTCCTGGATCTGTAGCATCAGCATCACCGGGATCTTGTTAGAAACTCACATTCTTGGGCCCCATCCCAGACCCACTGAATCAACTAGTCACTCTGGGTCTGCAGGTGGAGTCCAGGAATCTGTTTTAACAAAAGCTCCAGTTGATTCTGATGTACTCTAATCTTTGAGAACTGCTGCTTAGTAATAGTTTCTGGTTTCCTTCAATGTTAGGAAAGAGGCAAAGAAAAGAGATCCTACAGTTTGCATAAAGCAATAGAGACGGTTTATGATAAGGACGTACTTGGAAATAAGAGACCAAGCTTCACAGGAGCCCTATATCCTTGCACAACCAGGGTATATGTGATGAACTACTGTGGCAGAATGAGGTGTCCCAGGAGGACGAATCATCTGGAATGACTGTCCAGGCTGACTCACTGTTTGCCTAGATGTAGGGGTTCACTGTCATGGCTCAGCAATTCTCCCGTCTCTGCGTACAGCAGAGTGGCTCAGTTGGAGTCCTGAAATGTGGTTACTTGAGTTAGAATTCTGGCTTATTATGTGTATAAGAAGGCACTTTATCTAACTTCTCTTGGCCTCACATTCCATGTCTTGAAAAATGGGACTACCAATTATACCTACCTCATAGATGGGTAGAATTAAAGGAATGATGAGTGTAACATGTTTAGAGCATTGCCTGGGTCCCAGTACCTGCTCAAAAAATCAAGCTGCCACTATTGTCTTTTTGAGTCCTTAGGCTTCTAGTTGCTTCTACCACTGACTCTCAATATAGACCTTGAATTCAGATGTTGGAGAAAGCGACACAGTATGCTGTAGTGGGTCGCAGCTCTGTTACTAAGGTCTCCCACCAAGCATCTGTGTACATCCTGTGTATTTGCTGTGTGGAGTAAGATGCCTTTCTTGGTCCATGATGCTTCACTTGCTTAAGAAGACCCATTTATGTTATAACTAAAGAGGAAAGAAAGGGTATGCAATATTGTGCCACCTGCAGGAACTCTAGGGCCAGTCCGAGGCAGTGTGCTTCCCAAGGTGCGCTAGTCCCTTAGTGGAGCCCAATCAGTGTTACCACTAGCTGATGACATTGTGTATCTGACTTCATGACATAGAAAACCCATTTTCACATGAGTCCATGAGATTGCAACTTAATACGTGAGTTACGTTAAGTAGTGACTCTACGCTGCCATTGCTGTCACATCTTCCCACTCCTCTGGAATACCATGATCACTAAAGGGGTGAATTTCAATGAAAAGAGGAGGTGCTGCTCATTGATAGAGGCAAAGAGGATGCAAATACTACAAAATGTAAAAAGTCATCCCCCTCTCAGCCTCCCCAGAATTTTAGAAGGAAATGTCTTTGCTGTCTTTTTTTAGGCTTACAGAAAACAAGAGCTGCGATTAGTCACTTAGAAACCCTTCAGTTGGTCTCTATGACAAAGCCGCTTGGTTAATCTACTCCGATGTGTGAACTTCGTAGTTCACAGATATTAAGAGCACTTTTGTAATGAATGCTTCTTGGATAAGAGAGTCCTTTGGTCCAGGTGGTAACTACTAGCTCTTTCCCTATTTACTGACTTCTGAGTAATGAGATGTAGCCATACGAAGCGTGAGATGCTTCCCTTTATAGTTTTAAATTTGCATGATAGCATTCCATTTTTGAGCATCTAGAATGCCTCTGTTCTTTTCTTTTTCTTTGTAGGCAAGAAGAGAGAAAAACTCTATAACAATTATAATAAAAAGTCTTATAATGATCTGAGGACACCCATAGTTCCCATCCTTCCTGTCTGCATCCTGAAGTTATTACTTTCCTCATTAGAGGATTTTGAACTTGGAAGAGATACCTGGTTCAATGTCTGGCTTGAATAAGCCTGGACAGTACAGATCCCTTATAAAAAAAAAATTCTTGCAGATTTCCAGTGTTACTTTCATCACTTTTTATTGTAAAATTTCTTAAATATATAAAAATATAAACCCATATAGGTGCTGTACAATTATAAAAACTAAATCTTCAAACTAAATATGATCAAAACAAAAACCAATAAAATTCAAATTAATATTTAATAGAGAGGATATAGGTTGAACTTAAATTGTTAGTGCTGAGTGTATTAGTAGAAAGATGTGTTGGCATAATTATTTTTACTCATGCATGACTATTTTAATCATTGCCAATAATGATTTAAATTGTAGTCATTTTCATTCTCATTATTTTGCTTGACAGTTCCTTATACTCATTAGGCCCCATTCTCATTATTTTTCTATTTTAATAATAAAACTTTTAAATCTACTAGTGATTGGCCAATTTGGAATGCATACTCCTCATACTGAAAACTAAAAAGTATCATTTAACAAAGGAGTTTTATTGCATCTTTCCTGGCAATGTGTATCTGACACTTAGCAAAAGCACAGGTACTTGAATGTTTGGATCTTCAACACTTAACATGCCATAACACGACTCAATTTTCTCATTACTTTTCTCTGTTCAAAAATTGCTACAACAGTCTTGCACCCCCTGTAGTAACATCATTTGTCCTTGGCTTGGCGTACACCTGATTGTAACCACTAACACATAGGCAGCCAGTGGACTCTACTGTTCATTCAGATAACACGGCTATGTTTGCATTAATATGTATACTTAGATTATCAATAAAATGAAAACATAAAGTTACATTCTCATAGACTTTTTTTTGAATTTTAGGAAAATCTGAGGACCATCAGAAGTCTTAGGACTCCAGGTCAAGAGACAATGGTTGAGTTACTGCCTAAGTTTCACATCATTTATTTCTCAGAGAAACTTTATGAGGCAGACACTAGCATCAACTCAGTTTCACAGATCAAGGTTCTGGGGCCTAATGAGTTTAAGGAACTGTCAAGCATCAATCACATGAGCAGCAGGAGAGAAACCAGCTTCTCACCCCAGGTCCATCTGTCTCCAATGCTTCCCTCCTTGAGATCTCTCTCTTTTTTTTTTTTTTAACATGACCAGGATTTTATTTTTATTTTTTTTAAATAATTTTATTAAATCATAATTGTGTACATTGGTGCAATCATAGGGCAGAATGTGCTTCATATACAATCAGAAACATTTTGATCGTACTGTGAGATCTCTTAATAGCTCTATTCTAGGGAATCTGTTCAGTCCTCAGGGGACTGCTCAGGAGTGATCATTGGACGGACCGGGATCATGCCTATCTTTTGCAGTTTCTTGAGGAAACTCAAGGCAAAGGTAGCAATCATAAACTGAACTAATACAGCTCCTATTTTGTGGAATAAAGGTTTCAATTTTAATGAGAACTGATTTACCCAACACATGTAATTTCTCTCAGGATCACTCTCAATGCCATTCAAGCCTGATCCGGACATCTTAGGCCTCACACCCAAGGCCAGTGCTGAGATGTGGTGTTGGATGAGTATAGCTGTCTAGTTCTTAGAGCCTGCTGGCTTATTCATTCATAGTGGGCTACCCTTCCAGGTATCCTGTCACTATCTGAAAGCAACTCAAAGGTCCTGTTCCTCTCATTTACAGACTCAGGGCTTAGCTCATGGTTCTCCTTCCATTGGGAGGAGCGTCTCCTTCTTTCTCCCAGTAGAGGACATGGCTTTCCTGGAGGTTGATAAAAAAGTACTGACTAATCCTGGCCTCAGAAGCTCTGGGTAGAAGTGCCTCTTCTGTGGCCAAAACCTCTGTGACCTTGGGCTTAACTCCTCTGAGCAGACTTTTCTCAACCTTAAAATGAAAATGCTGATACTGAATTCACAGGTTTATTGTAAGGGGCTCACGAGACCACATGTATGACAATACTAGAAACTTTAATGCATTTTCAGCAACAGACCAGATTATGTCCTTGGAATACTTATTGAGTATTTAATAAGTGTCAAGATCTGTGTTGGCATTTTTAAGGTCAAAAAGCTGGAGATGTTGGCATGGATATGGAGAGAAGGGAAAACCTTTACACTGTTGGTGGGACTGCAAACTACAGCCTCTTTGGTAAGAAGTATGGAGAATCCTCCAAGAACTCAAAATAGGCCTTCCATTTGATGCTGGAATCCCATTAGTAGTCATCTACCTGGAAGAATAAATAATCAATTTATCATAAGGACATTTGTACTGGATTATTTCTTGCAGTTAAATTTACAATCACCAAGATGTGAAAACAACCTAAATGCCCATCAACCCAGGAATGGATTAACAAACTATGGTGTATGTATACCATGAAATACTATTCAGCCATAAAAAGTAACAGAGACCTTACATCTTTTGTATTAACCTGGATGGAGTTGAAATACATTATTCTCAGTAAAGCATCACAAGAATGGAAAAACAAATATCAAATGTACTCAATACTAACATGAAGCCAGTAGATGATCTAATACATGCCCACACGTGAGAAAAACTCAATTCAATCCAAGATAGGGGGAGGGGGAAGGAGGGATGGGGAGAAGGGGAGCAGGGAGGGCATGGATTGCTCCCTCTTAACGGGCATAATGTGGGGGTATATGGCCCATCTCCTGGGGGAAGGACACAATTTTAAGAGGGACTCTACGTAACAAATGTAAACATTGTAACCTGATTTTTTTTTTACCCTCAAAGAAAAAAAAAAGTTCTCTGTGGGCACTAGAAATACAAAGATGAGACTTGATCCCTGATCTTAATGAATTTCAGTAAGGGAGGCTGGAATTTAAATGAGAATATCATGATGTAAGAAGACATGCATCATTGTAGAAACATGTGCAATGAGAAAGAAGCAGCCTTTAAAGTGGTTTGAGTGGGACAGTTTAAGTTCCATAGAGACATGAACTCAGCTGTCATTAAAGGTCATAGAAAGGCACAGCACCCTGGTGTCTTACGGAGTGAGGATCAGTAAGGTGGGGCAGGATATGAGCTAAGTGTCACTTGGCCTCAGAGAAGCAGGCTCCAGACTTCAGACTCATTCTACTTTCCTCGTACTGCGATTAGATAACAGTTGTCATGCCCACCCATGCCATTTCCTTTCTACCTAGAATTGCAGGAGGTGATTACTTTGCGTCAGTTTAGAATTTATTCCAAGGATGGGGAACAGCCAACATTCTCCGTTTAACTGGTTTTAGTTGCTGTTTGTGCATTTCGGTTGCAGAGCTGGCTCTGGGAACTTCAGGCCACCTCGGCAGGGTGTTGCTTTTTTGGAAAAGGCTCCTTTCCCTTTGGCAGGCCCCTGATTTCCTCTGAATACATCATTTGGCCACTGCATTGTTGCTCTTTGCTGGCTGGTCTGTTTAGGACCCCAGAACTAGAATACACTTAACCAAATTCACTATAAACATGGGGGCTTTTAATCTCTGTGGTTCTTTAGGAAGCAGGAGACTTTTCCTTTCCCTCTAAGAAGTTGATGCCTGGAGCAATGAGTGAATTAACCTGGCTGTCCTATTGAATTGATTAGAATATTTGGCATCTTTCATTTCCAAGCCTTGTCATTGTCATCTAGAGACTTTTGCGAAGAACACAGTTCCTGTTACATTACTCTACAATGTAACTCAATCAAGCCATGACTCAGGCAATGCTGATATCTCTGGGATGACATTTTCATCAAATGCTCCAAACAATGTGGATCCAATGGCATCATCCATTGAGCTAATGAAGCGCTGCTGGAGCCTGAATTCTTCTCAGTCCACTGCCTTCAACCTCAGGGAACAATTAAATACCTATGTTTGGAGACAAGGAAAACAGAAAGTGAGACTCTGAAGTTTTGTAGTCTCTTTTGATTTGGTTTGACTGCTGCATGATTTCACGGCCCTCTTCATAGCCAAAGGACCTTTTTACAAATAACTTCCTTGGTCTGAATTTGAAAATGTGTAGGTTGTTTTCAGAAAGTGTGGTCAAAATCAGAAGTTTCCAATGTAGGGTGATCACACCCATGAGATAATCCATTAGCACATTGGAAGAACTTATTAGAACTTGTATATATGTGTTTATATTTTATTATAAAAAAGATGGATTGGGGTTTTATGTAATAAAGTTGACAATGCCCTCAGAAGGTCTGGATATCTGATGGCCAAGGTGCCGTGAGGGGAGGATGGGAGCTGCACAGCCGTGGCATCACTCATCTGCTTTCTTTCTGCATCTTGTTTTGCAGTTTATAAATATGAGCATAGTGAAGCGAGCAAGGGTCTTAAGAGATTTCTGTAATGAAACCATGTAGTGAAGGGAATATTAGACAGTGACGCAAGGTCAGTGGGGGAGCTGTTCACATCTGACAAGAAGTTGACCAAAGCCTTACAAATCATGAGCAAAACATTTGAAGTATGGATTTTGATATGGGCTAAATTGTGTTCCTCACCCCACTCAATTCGTATGTTAAATCTTCATTCTCCCTGTCTCAGAAGGTGATCTTATTTGGACACTGGGTCTTTACAGAGGTCATTAAGTTAAAATGAGGTCATTAGGGTGGGCCCTAGTCCAATATGACGCCGTTCTTTTAAAAAGAGGAAATCTGGACACAGAGATATCCACAGAGGGAAGGCCAGGTGAAGACACAGGGAGAAGGACAGCCAGAAGTCCAGCAGAGAGACCTCAACAGATCCCTCCCTCCACCCTCACAAGGAACCACTTTGATTGATTTGGACTTCAGCTTCTAGGACTGAGAAAAGACATGTCTGTTGTTGAAGCCACCGAGTCTTTAATACTTTATCAAGTCTGCCCTGGCAAAGAAATACGCATTCACATCCAGTCTCATTAGCGTGCGCCTCCGTCCTTGTGTATTGTGCCTGGAGTTATTAATTAATGACAGTGTGAAGGTACTCAGATTAGAAAGACATTTGAAACTAAGCTTTCACAACACAAAGACAAACTAATAATTTACAAACAATGAAATGTATTTAATCACACTGCCATCACTGAAAATGTTATTATTAATAATAAGATATCCAGAAAGAGAACAAAGGCTTTTTTTCATACCTATAAAAAATAATTTAAAAAATAGTCATGTTTATTTAATTTCAGCTTCTAAAGTGATTTTATCTTCATTTTACTAATGTTATACGATAGTCTGTACAGTAGCACATGTATGCAACTTACAAATAAATAAACATACATAAAAATGGTTGAATGCTCAAATGTGTTTTATGATGGAGAATGTAATTAAAAATGTTTAAAGATCACTGGCCATGTGTAATGTGGCTTAGATTCCTGGTTTCTAAACATGGATATTTTAGGTTCTTCAGAGATAGAAAGAACATGATAGGGCAATTTGTCAAGGAAATAGAAGAAATGAACTAATGAACTTTTTGTTCTAAGAGGAAAGAATTTAAGAATTGTGTGACAGGCAGTGCCTGCGGCTCAAAGGAGTAGGGTGCTGGCCCCATATGCTGGAGGTGGTAGGTTCAAACCCAGCACCAGCTAAAAACTGCAAAAAAAAAAAAAAAAAAAAAAAGAATTGTGTGACTCATACTCTCCTATGGGGATTTAAATAGAAAGGTTTTCTTGATGGATTTCAGGTTTTAAAGATAGTTTCTGAAATGGTCTACAACTCGGTTTTTGGACAGAAAATAAATTTTGTTAGCTTTTTTCTTTAACTTTTGTCTTCTATTCAATACTATTGACAAAATTCTCATAATAGCAAGAAACTCAGGCACAGCCTTGAAAAGTAGTAAAGGGTCTTTATCAACCCATTTATATGGAAGTTTTTTGAGTATTTGTATAGAAAAAACCAGAAGGCTTAGCACCAGCCCTAGAGAAAGCTATTTAAGGCCATCTAAGCACCAGAGAGTAGAACATCATACACACTCATATACACAGGCACACACGCTTACACACCCTCACACATACATACACGTCAGCACTATGAATCCTAGGCAAAAGACTTGCCCGGCTTTTTACAGTGACCCTGTAGCAGAATCCATACTAATTAGCACTTCACAGTTGCAAATTGGTAGTGGTGCAATATATGAGCATGCAAGGCTGCTGCATTTTTGCTTCTGTTTCAAAATGGCCCCAAAGAACAAAACATTTAGTGTATGTAAGAACACTGGGACTTGCCTTAGGAGGTTGAAGATTGTCTGTGTTTTCTGATCACTGAGCAAAACAGAAAGAGAAACGTTGGCTTAGGTTGGTTTCTACCCATGCCTCACCAGCAAACGTGCACTTGATTTTATTTCCTAGTCTTACAAATGATCACATGTCCTAGGAGGTACCTAAGTGAACCAAGTTCTTGTTCTACATACTCACCACTCCCTGTCACTCATAGCCTGCAAGTCTCTGCCAATGTGAGAAGTTGGAAAGTTGTTATGATGGTTAAGACCAGTTCCCAACTCTGCCCCTTATCAGCCAGTTCCTAGTGGATTGTAAATTGCTCAGGTGGGAAAAATTACCCTCCTAGGAAGAAGGTGAGGATGGAAAATAACAGAGAGGTGGGACTAAGTCCTGGGGCACTCTGGCACTAAGAGAGTAAGAGGCACTGGAATTGGGGAGATAGCAGGAAAACAGTGCTGTTCTCCAGCGCCTAGAGGAAGAGCGTGTGGTAAGCTCTGTGAAATGACACCCCCATTCTCACCCTCGCCAGGTCCCCATGTGTGGTTCTCAGCTGCAGAGATTGCAATTTTCTTCTATGTTGAGAGGTCGCTGAATCCATCAGTAGAAGTTCTTAGATCTCAGAATCATTTGGGGTTATTGCAACCTATTAAAAATGTTCTCAATGTCACCCTTTACTTTTAACTTTATATTTTCTTTTCTTTTCTTTCTTTCTTTTTTTGTAACTTATCTTCACAGGGTTAGCATAGGTTAGGAAGACCATGTTTCGAATGGAGGGAGAATTTTACTGAAGGCTTAGAGATGCTTTTGGCAATGATATTTTACCCAACATGTATTTACTAACTGCTTACCAGGTATAAGATGCTATATTAAATGCTGTAGGAAATAGAAAATTAAAGTGACATGTTCACTGAAGTCAAGATGTCCTCAGATGTCTGGGTAAGAATGTAATTATTATAAGAAAACCACACATAAAGCGCTGAGGGAGTCCAAAGGAGGAAGAGCTGGCATTCAGTGGGATTATAAAAGACCTGAGGGAGGGGTGAACACGTGGGTTGGTCTCGAGAAATGACCCCTGCTGGGCAGAGATGAAATAAAAGACAATTTAGGCAATAGAGACAAGAGCAAAGGCAAGGGATGGGAAAATATAGTTCATTTTGTAGAAAAGGTAATCATCAAATTTAGCCATGAAGATAGAAACTCAAAAGGGAAAAACAAAAGAGGTGACTAAGTTTGGAGGAGAAATAATGGCAAGTGTCAGAGAGCTGGGACAGTGTGGCAGAGAGGCCTGGACGAAGAGGAAGCCACGTGGGGAACTGCAGAGAGCATGTGCCTTGGGGCCGGAAATGGGTTAGAAATTGAACCGCTCCCAAAAACTAGCTCTGCAAGTCAAGTCACCTGTCCGAATCTATGTTTTTCTAATGTACAGGACACTTTTATGCATACCTTAAAACAAACAAACAACATCCAAACAAACCAAACCATGATATTCATAATGTCAGTCTTGAAACATGAACAAAAAGTATGTTCAGTGTATCTTGTTCAAGAAGTCAGGGAAGTGACTAGAAGGCTGGTGAGGGCACCCAGGAATCAGCGAGGGTCACTCTCCTCAGACAGGGGAGTGTAGATTGTACAGGAAAGAGGGGTGTAATAAGACCTTTTGTATTTTGAAGGTTGGGGGAGGAAAGAGAGAAAAGGATTCTGGATATGCTGGGTGGTGGAGGTTGGAAAGAGTCCTGAGCATCCCTGGAGGCTGGCCAGCATCTGGGAAGTGGGTGTATGTGACACAGAAGAGCAAGAAGCAAAGAGCTGCAACTGTGTGGCAGAGCTCAGGGCTGGGAGATGGGGCTGAGCTTCCTCAGGGAACCACCAATGTCTTTACCTGGGTCTGCACGAGCAGGGGTTCTTCGCAGAGCCGGCATGCATCAGTGGCTAGAGCCTGTCTTCTGCAAAGCCATGGTGTGGCCGAGAGCAGCGGTGGTGGTGCATGCTGCCCCACCTGGGGAGCAGCACAGCCTGCTCTCAAGAGTGTGAGAGCCCCAGGATTTAGGAACAAAGCTGATTGCATATGTGCAGGAGGATTAAAAAGGCTGATAGCATGGCCTCTGATGATAGAGAATCTAAGAATTTGAGAAATTAATTGAAAAGTAAAGAGAAGTGTCTATCTGTAATTCAAATTTGTAATGCAATTCTAAATGGTAATTAGAAGAAAATAATGAGTATAAAAAGAAAATATATCTAGTTTAATGGACTAACTTCATTTCTCTAGAAAACTCAGTGCTCTAGAAAGTCATATACCCTTAGGTATTGGACTGAGGAGATTCTGTTTTGGTTTTCAATCATCAGGAAATGAAATGAAAGGATTGAATTTTCACTTTAAATTTAACTCAGGCTCAATAAGTGTCTGGAAGAGTAAAGACCCTAATCGTCCTAGATGTCCCGTGTCTACCTTTTATCATCTCTACATTTGCTTCTTAAGTTTCTTGTGGATGAGGAAGGACTTGGAGATGGAAAGGGAGCTGATGAGAAAAACACCAGTCACTTTAGTTCCTGACTGAATTACATCTGTTCCTGGTCAAGAGTCATTATAAAAACCTGAAGGAGGAGTTAATGTGAAGCTCTAAATTTCAGAGTCTTAGCTAATTGTGCTCCGGTCTGAGAAGGAGTCCTTGAAAGGTAAGCAGTAAATAGGAACAGCGCTGTTCGTTTCTTCCTTGTTCACTAATTTATAATGTGTTATTGCTTGGGTGCTTATCAGGCTTGGGAAAATAAATCCAAATTTTAGAATTGGAAGGTTCTTTAGTGGTCATTTAGTTCAACCTTTTATCTAAGGCAAGAGAACTTTTTGAAAAACTAGACAGCCAGGGCCTTGGCTGAGTTTTTGTGATGGAAGATCAATCAATGTAGGATTTGCTAAAACACACCTAGGAATGTGAAACTCATGACTTTGTGGGGCAGAGAATCTTCTTCATACTCATGGTGTAGCCTGGGAGCTGCGGCTGGGAGTTAGTAAGAAGTAGACACGGAAACCCCGGCCCAGACCTGTGAATCAGACCCCGCATTTGCCAAGATCCCTGGGTGTTCATACACACTTAATCTTTGAGAAGCACTGGATCATCCCATTGTCAGGCCACTTTGAATGTTAGGAAATGACACCTTACTAAACACCTGCTGTTTGGTGTGGTCTCTGGACAGAACTCCATGGCCTTGGCAGCCATTCCTGCAGTTATACAGCCCCGGCTGCCGCCGCCCTCGCAGCCACCTCATCCCCTACCCTACATGGATGAGGGCTGCACTTTGGCACAGCTATGGTCACATTCACTGTCCCAGGAGCTGCAACAGATCTGCCACTTGGGTCATATCCCCTGGATCTCCCAAGGCCCTGGCTGTCTAGTGCCCCATGACAGGGCGTGGGAAGGTAACTAAGAAGGGTGGGGTAGATGTGCCTCATGGAGAGTGTAGGAGAAAGGAAGGGCCCAAGAGATAAATTGCTGGCTCTTCTCCCTTCTGCTGACCTGCTCTGTGCTACCTGGCTCACCCCACTTCTCAAGAGACCCCCGATCAGCTGTGTTTCTTGAGGAGTGGGAGACAGCTTGGGAACAGTATTTTGTTCTTCTTCCCTTTCCCCCTGATGCACACTCTTTTCCTTTACCTCTTTCTCTGAGATTGTACCCCCAAGCAGTGATAGCTAAGCTTTGCCTGAGAGCCTATTTTCTAAGGAAACTAGACCAAGATATCTGCCTTATATATGCTTCAGTTCCTGCTTCTAATTCTGCCATCTGGCTGGTTTCAGAGTGGTCCACGTCTTTCATACACCTTCCTTCGAATTCTAGAAGACAGCTTCCAAGCCTTCTCTTTTCTTGGTTAAACACCATCGGTTTCCTTTGATGATTTCTCGAAATGCAGTTTTCAGGTCTCCCACTTCTCTTACTGTCTTAGGTCATTATCTTCCTAATTGCGGCTCCTCAAAAGCCTCTCCAGGCAAGGTCAGTGCTGGGCTGAGTTCATTGCAGAGCAGATTCTCATTTTTTTTATTGTGGGCATCTAACTACAATAAAACAGCTCTCCTGACCTGGGCTTGCTCTTGTGACAACACTATCTGGGTTGTGGTCATTTGACAGGTTAAAAAAAATTAACCTGTAGAAATTATACTTGAGTGTGCAAAGCACATCTGGGTTGGCCTCTGTGTCGGCTTCCAAGGAGGCCGAGGACCTCTGCTGGGCATGGAGCTCCTCGGATCTCCCCAGCCTTACAGACGCATTGTGCTGACTCCCAGGGTAGGGCTGTGTGGTGAAGTGTTCATGTTACTTCTTAGGAGATTTACTGCCCTTGGGGTTAAAGTCTTTGTCTTCTATAATCCAGACAAACCTAGAGGCAGAGGATTCCTGAATAAACCTTAAAGATTGGACCCTGTTTAAGTTCTCTGCTGCGGAATATGATCATCTAATAATCATGTACATTGTTCTAAAGTCTTGGACTGCTTTATCTTTCTGAATGCCTTTTTTGTTTTTCTTAAAGACTGTATTCCCCAGCCCTAGTGTTTTGAGGCTTTTATGATTTATGAATAAGCATTGACCGAGTGTGCCCACTAGGAGCAAGTGCTGCCCTTGTCTTATGGGAAGTGCAGAGAGGGGTAAGAAATGGTGCCTTCAGGGTCTTGCAAAGACAAGGCAAACCATATAGCAAGGTTCCTCAAACTATAGGCAGGGAGTCTGTGAGTGCCAAATGAGTTCAGAGGAGGGGAGGATCCTATGGCTTGGAGCAGACGGAGAGGCATGGAGAAAATTTCAAGGAAGAGGAGACCTTTTGATTTGCTGTTTGACTCTTTCCTCAGCCTTCCTGGCAAAAAGTTACAGAGACCTAATTCTTCAGGTCACTGGGAAATGGCTTAGTATTTCCCTTATATGTGAAGGCAGGAGGCAGGAGGTTATACTCTCTGATATTTATAGAACACTGTAAGCATATATGGTACAGCACCGTATCAGGGCTAGAGAAATGACTTTTTTGTTTTTTGTTTAAAAGGCTGGTGAAGAATCTATAAAAAAAATAAACAGCAAAACCATCTCTCTATTCAAGATTAATACTTGGAGTTTAATCTCAGCCTCCTGCCCCTTGGAGACTGAGGAAAGCAGACTCAATTATTGTTGGCATATTTATGAAGCTATTTTTATCAATATAGAAGGGCTACAGAACAAGGCCAGGGAAAGTCAACCAGAGAAATTTGAGGAGGTATTTTATCACCACCAGCACGTTTGTAACAATTAATTCTAAATGATTCATGGTAAGGATCCGACACTAGACTGGTTTCTTTATGCTTCCAGAACCCTCCTTCTGGGCAGTCTCCTTTGTACAGAGAATGCAAATCAGTTTTCATATTTTAAGCCAACTTTGCCAAGGATCCTGAGGTCTTAAGGGGGGGAAGGGAAGGCACGAAGGGCTGTAAAGGCAAGAGCTGGTTACAGAAGCCAGGGTGCCTTGTTAAACATGTAACTCCTCTTAATTTCTGATGGGGGATAGCGGTCTGTCTTAAAGTTGTAGTTTTCCATCCAGAAGTTCTGCAAAGAGCTCGAAATTACATGTAAAATATTGTGTGCATTCAAGCATTACAGAAAGATATTCCTCACCCACCATCATCTTCCTCTGTCAATCATTCTGCAACAAATATCATCCATGGATAGCTGTTCCTTAACTCTTTGCCAAGTCTGGGAACCCTCATATTCATTTATGTATTTTCATTCTTGTTCTTGCAATCCATTCTGCTCTCAGTGGTTGGTGAACTTAAAAAAAAGGTCTTGATCTGTATCTCATATATAGTCATGAGGAGGAGACAAACAAACAAACAAACAATAACAAAAAAAAAAACCAACTCTCTTTGGTGGCTCTCTTTTGTGCTTAGAGTAAAAATCCCCGATTCTATCCTGTGGTCTAGACCACGCCAATCCCTCCCCTACTTACAATGTCTCTTCCCTTCTGGCTTCCTCTCTGTTCCACAAATGTTCTCGTCCCTGATTTTATTCTCACTGCCTGCAATGTTCTCTTTGCCTCTCCAAGTTCAAACCACTATATAAGCTCAGCTTAAGTTCTATACTCACAAAGAGAGGTTATTGGATTCTTTTATCTGAACTTAATGTATAGCATCTCTTATCTCTTTTCAGAGTCTATTCTTGTATTTTCAAAGTATATATTTATTTTTATATTTGTTTACATAGTTTTTTTCTTTTCTTGTGGACTCAAGTTGTCATGAAGACAGGTACCTGCCCCCTCCTCCCTCGCTAATGATTGTATTACTGCAATTGGCTGAGTACCTGCCTGAAATATTGTCGGGTCTACTTATTGGCTATCTGGCTGAGCAAATAAATGAACATGACTGACATTTAAATTAAGGAGAACAATTCTGTTAGTAGTATAAAAATATTATGAATGCTAGAACAGAATTCAGACATGAAAAATTATTTAAATATACATTTATTGGCAAAGAAAGATACCCTGGTATATTTTTGAATGGAAAAACACCAATTTATAAGACACTGTGTATTGTTTTAATATAGTATATTAAAAAGAAAATAGGATACAAAGGACATAAAATTTCTTTTGGAGGAATAAGTGCAGGAGATTATTGTGCAACATAATAACTATAATTAATTGCAATGTATTGTGTATTTGAAAATTGCTGACAACAGGCTTTAAATGTACTCATTCCAAAAGAAATAGGTGAGGTATGTTAGCTAAAGTTAATTAGCTTGATTTAGCCATTCCACAAGGTTAGATATATCAAAACATCATGTTATATATTGCATATACCATCATGTATATAAAATCATAATATATATAGTTTTTGCTACTTAAAAAAAGAAAAATATTGGTGTATATGCATATACCAAAATATAAATAACTTCTTTGGATGCCTGATTTCTGGTGGTTTTTATTTGATTCTATTTATATTTATATAAATTTCAGTTCTTTACACACATTTATAGATTTTGAACATAACATGATCATACTATAGCTACCTTTCTGTGACTTCCTTTTTTATAACAATATATCCAGGGAACAATTTTTATTGCACTATGTTTTAAGAGTACCTCATTATAAAAAAAAAAAGCTGCATGTTTCTGTAATTATTTAATCAGTTCTCCTATTAATGAGCACTTAGGTTGTTACCAATTTATTCTCTGAGGTTTCTTAAAACCCATGTGCACACACGTACAACAATGTGCTATTAAATTAGCAGTAAGACTAAGCGAAAAGGAAGGCTTAGTTGTAAATGACAAAAAGCAAAAGTCACACCAAAATGGCTTAACGCAGCAAAAAATTCCTCATTATATTCAAAGGCTAGACTTGCGAAGGTGACTGTTAAGGTGCAGCCACTTTTTAACTTGAAACTGACCTTTTAGTGTCTAGAAATTCTTAAATTAAGTCATTCTAAGTAAGCATACTGCCAAACACTTTCAAAGGTAGGTAGCAATGTATGAACAGATTTAATTATTCCCATTGTTGATGCTGTTGTAATCATTTTCAGGTAGATTAAAAGTGTTTAAGTTCAGTCTTTTCCCAAAAGGAGAATATTTTATTTCAATGAGTTATTTTATGTGGGCTATTCTGTCTGTGAGCCAAAATCTGGCAGAAAGAGTCTTACATACTATATTTACATTTTTTTGTTGCCTGAGTTTGAGATCATAAAGGAAGAAATATTCGAGTAAGTATAAAGATATAAAGAGAATAAGAACATTTTTTTGAAGAGGGGCATGAAATTACCTTCATTCCTGACTGTCCCTTCTTTTTTCATTATTTCACTCTATAAATGTACATCTTTATTTTCACATTTTCTTAGTTTTATTTACTTTCATTTTTTCAGATTGTGACATTGACAGGTAGGGATGGACTCAGGTGGGTCCTGAAGCTCATAAAATTTGGTGGCCTTTTTAAAATTCAAAGTTAGTTTTAAATGTGAATATTTAGAATGAAAAAAGAAACAAGTTCAAATTTTTAAAATGTCAACCAACACCACAAACATCACACAGATTATTAGTTAATAATAGCCTATCAAATGTAAATAAAACTTTACTTCTACATTTTCTTGGGTTTGTATTTTTTATCACATCTTTATATGACAATTCTGTAATATTTTGGGGCTATTAAGTATAAAACGTCTGGTATCCGTAAGTACTAAGTTTGACAATTGGTGTCTCTGACTTTTCACTTTGACCCTTCTTTTTTTTTTTTATTGTGAAGGACTTCATTATTTCAAGCACATGTTTTGGCTTATGATTATCTTGCAATATTTTTTAGAGAAATTTTTGTGAAACCATGGATAAATAAAAAAAATTCTTGTTATTTTTTAGCAAGAAATAATCCTCTTGTTATTTTTTCAACATGGAGCCAATGAAGCTTAGACAGCTTGAAATATCAATGAAATGTTTAGGAAGAATGTGACGAAAGAATGCACAGTGTGGGGACCTGAAACCAAGGTGGATATGAGCTGAAAGCTATAGTAGAAGTGAATCCATCTCGACCTATGTGTGAATTAGCAACAAGGTTTGCCATTACTATTTGACATTCCAATGACATTGGACCATTTAAAACAAATCAGCAAGGTAAAGAAGCTGGATAGATGGGTTCTACATGAATTAAATGAGCATCAGAAGAGAAACCAGTTCGAAGCTTGCCTTTCTTTGCTGTCATTACACAAAGGCAAACCTTTTCTACATTGTGTTACATTTCTACATGTAATAAGAAATGGACTCTTTCTAATAATGGCAAGCATTCAGCACAATGGTGGATAAACATGAAGTGCTGAAACACAATCGAAAACTGAATATTCATCAACAAAAGCTGCTGGTGTCTGATGATCCAGTTCTTATACTGTCCACTGTAGCTTCATGAAACCTGGTCAATCAATTATAGCAGGTGTCTACTGCAACCAGTTGTATGAAATGATGAGGATGCTTGTGATCAGGCACCCAGGGTTGGTGAGTAGAGGCTGGCCAATCCTCTTTCAAGAAAATGTTCAATCATGTCTTGCACAAACAATGCTGCCCAAACTACAGAAGCTAGACTTGAAAACTCTCTGTCATCCACCGTATTCCCTAGGCCTCACGCCAACTGACTACCGCTTATTCCAGGATTTGGACCATTTCTTGCAAGCAAAAATAGTTCTCAACAAATTGTGAAAACCTTTTTCATGATTGCTTAGCCACTTGCTCTTCAGAAGTCTTTGCTAATGGCATTAACAAGCTACTGTTACCATGGTAAAACTGTGCTGATAGTTTAAAGTTGAACTCAGTAACAACAGGAATCTGCATGCTCATACAATAACATGGAAGCTAAATAACCTTTCATAAGAAAGCTATAAATTGGTTTCATAGTAGGGCTGAGTACATTGGATACTTTATCCTCTATTCTTGAGATACTTTGCTAAGAAGAATATGTTCCAGCTCCATCCATGTAAACATGAAAGAGGTAAAGTCTCCATCTTTTCTTAAGGCTGTATAATATTCCATGGTGTGCATATGCCACAATTTATTAATCCATTCATGGGCTGATGGGCACTTGGGCTTCTTCCATGACTTAGCAATTATGAATTGGGCTGAAATAAACATTCTGGTGCAAATATCTTTGTTATAAAGTGATTTTTGGTCTTCTGGATATATAACTAGTAGAGGAATTGAAGGATCGAATGGCAGGTCTATTTTTAGATCCCTAAGTGATCTCCAAACATCTTTCCAAAAGGAACATATTAGTTTGCATTCCTACCAGCAGTGCAGAAGTGTTCCCTTTTCTCCACATGCACACCAATATCCCTGGTTTTGGGATTTTGTGATGTGTGCTAATCTTACTGGAGTTAGAGGATATCACAAAGTGGTTTCAATTTGCATTTCTCTGATGATTAAGGATGATGAACATTTCATGTGTCTGTAGGCTATGTGCCCGTCTTCTTCAGAGAAGTTTCTCTTCAAGTTCCTTGCCCACACTGAGATGGGATAACTTGTTCTTTTCTTGCTAACACATTTGAGTTCTTTGTGGATTCTTGTTATTAAACCTTTGTCAAAGACATAACCTGCAAATATCTTCTCCCATTCTGAGGGCTATATGCTTGCTTTACACACTGTTTTTGGCTGTGCAGAAGCTTTTTACTTTGATCAGATCCTAGTAATGTATTTTTGGTGTTGCTTTAATTGCCTGGGTGTCCTCCTCATAAAATATTCTCTCAGGCTGATTTCTTTAAGTGTTTTCCCTACACTTGCTTCTAGTATTTTTAGAGCATCTGGGCCTTTTGAAGCTACCTCGTTGCCTTCAGGAATTCCTATAAGGAAAATATTAGTTTTTTTTGGAATTATCCCACAGCTCTCTGAGAGAATGATCTGTTTTTGCTCTCCGATTTTCTTCCTCTTTGAGCATTTGGGAGCGTTCAAAAGCTTCATCTTCAATATCATAAATCCTTTATTCTGCCTGCTCCTTTCTGTTACTGAGGGATTCTACTGTGTGAAGGGCTGCAAATTCTTTTCTCAATGTATCAAAATCTTTGGTGATTTTGTCTTTGAATTCGTTGAATTTTTGAGACAACTTTTGAATTATTCCTATAATTTCTATTTACAACTTTACTTCCATTCTGTTAATCCTATTTTCTATCCAAATTCTCCTCAATTTCTGACAGCTCTGCTATTTGTTTATAATTGGATCTCCTGGTATGTCCACCTTGTCATTCCTTGAGGGAATTAATTTACTCTGATTATTTATGTTGCAGAGTTTTTTTTTTGCCAATTCGGCCATATGATTATTTTTCATCATTTGGCTAGATGAGCAGGTAAGGTGAAATTAGATTGGGGGCTCCAGGAGTAGTGATTAACCAGTCCTTTGCCCAAGAGCCAGGACTGGTGACTGTAGCTTTTCCCCTTCAGCTTTGCAAAGGTCCTGTATAGTACTATGGCCTGAGACACTGGGGACCTGCTTGGTGTGGTGGGGCTAGGTGTCTCTGTCTTGTTTTCAACTGGTCTCTGTCCAATCCTAGTGAATCAGTAACTCTGGGTTTAAGTCTCAGCTGTGGAGAAATACAAACAACTAAGACACCCCGCCCCACAAGGGCAACAACTGGAAAAGGAAAATCAAATCTTCCCATAATAACATGACCAGAGAACCACCTTGGATGGTCCTCACGTGATTGGCCCAGGTCAAGAGTTCCAAGTCAATTGTCCCAGTCAGTACCAAGTTTCAAATGGGAGAGTTCAAAAGGTCTCCAGCATCTAGATAGGGGTCTGCTGGCAGCTCGAGTGTGGTTCACTCCGGTACTTCTTGGAGTCATAAGGGCCCACCCAGCAAATGAGTTAGCCTGGGGAGGTTGATGCCTCCTTCCCTACCTTGCACGTCTGTGACACCCAGTCACTGGTAACCCCACAGGCTGTGGCCCAGTTCCCTTCAGTGAGCAGATGCACCAGGGATTTGGCCTGCCTGAGTTACAGGGAGATCTATGTCTCTTCATCTAGGCTATAGCACTCTTCCACCAGCTGGCATGGGGAACTGAAGCCTGACTACTTCAGGTGCTTAATGGAAGCTGGGGAGTTTCACTCAGTTCTAGCCCCACCCCAGATTGATATTGCTGCCACTTATATTCTCCTGGAATTTGCGTTTTTGTCCTGGCTGAATTCCACTATGGGCCAGGCGCTATTTGAGTTCACAGAAATTGCCACTCAGCCCTGCCTTGTGCCGCTGCTGTTGTTGCTGTGCCAATTCTCTGCCTCTGCTGCACTCTGTGTTGGGGCCAGCGCAGTTATGCTAGTATTCTAGTCTCCTTCCCCAACGCTCCCTGCCTGGGCAGGTACCACCTCAGGCATACCCTTTGCTCATGGGGCCTGTGTTTCCTTCCCAGATCTGTTCTGCCTGTGGCTGCCACTGGAGTAGAGCCCCAGCTCCCTCTGGTTGCTAAGAGAGACAGGAAATGTTTCTATGAAATATTACCAGGGGTGTGAGCCCTATTGTTGCCACCACCCCTGCTGCTGTGCTGTGCCCTGGGGCACTATTTGTCCCTCTCCCATGTGGCTCCCTCGCACCACAGTCCCCACTTTACACCTATGCCACTGATTCAGCACAGACTTGTAACAGCCCATGCCTTGTCCATACCTCTTGAGAAAATGCTCAAGTATCTGGACTCCATGGGGGACAGGCTTCCAGACCTCAGGGTGGGAGAGAAGGGGAGTGCTGGGAGTTCAGAATTGAAGGTAGAGTATATGTTCAGTTTTATGCCTGGCAGGAAAGTGCCATGGCACACTAGTGGGTCCTCTTTTGGGGTAGAGATCTGGTTTTTAGTGGCTCTCTCCTGTGGGATAAAATAAGAAGAGATCTAAACTCTGCTCACTTGTTTGTACAAAGTACACTGCAAGCTGTTCTCATGGGGGAGGGGACTCTCCTCTGCTTGGTGATGGGTTTTGTGCTTATTGTTTTTTTCCTTGGAGTTGCAGCTCTCTTCAGCAGGGATGATGTGTGCTCTTTAATCTTCTCTCTTGACTCAGCTCCAAACCATCAGATTACTTTCTAACTTCTGTCTTTTAACTCTCTTTCTGGATGGGAGCCTCTGTGGAAAGCTGGCTCCAGTTGGCCATCTTGCCTCTTCCTCCATTGCTTAGTTTTATCTTTTGTATCTTTGCAAGATGAGAAGCTAATTAAGGACAAAATACTCTTCATAGTAGCTTCAAAGAAAATGAAATACCTAGGAATATACCTAACAAAAGAGGTGAAGGACCTCTATAAAGAAAATTATAAAACCCTAAGAAAAGAAATAGGAGAAGATATTAACAAATGCCAGTTTTATGCCTGGCAGGAGAGTGCAATGGCACCCTAGTAGGGGAAGGAGGTCCAGTTTTTAGAGGGTCTCTCCTGTGGGATAAAATAGGAGGATATTTGAACTCTGCTGGCTTGTTCGTATGGAGTATACTGTGAGCCGTTCTCATGGGGGAGGGGACTCCCATCTGCTTGGCAATACTTTTTGTACCTTTTGTTTGTATACTTGGGGTTGCAGCTCGTCTCAGCAGAGTTGATGTGTGTTCTTCAACCTGTTCTCTTGGCTCAGATCCAAACCATCGGATTTCTTGATGAACTTCTGTCCTTTGACTCTCCTTCTGGACAGGAGCCTCTGTGGAAAGCTGGCTATAAATCACCATCTTGCCTCTGCCCCCACTCCAGGCTGATATTTTCAAGTGTTTTCACCATGCCTTAAATTTTTGTGAGTAGAGAAAAGTGTGGGTCCTATTTCAGTCTTTTACACGTGGATATCCAGTTCTCCCAGCCCCATTTATTGAATAGGGATTCTTTCCCACAGTGTATGTTCTTCTTTGGTTTATCAAAGATTAGGTGGCTGTAAAAAGTTAGTTTCATCTACTGGTTTTCTATTCAGTTCCAGATGTCTATGCCTCTATTTTTGTGCCAATACCATGCTATTTTGATCACTACAGCCTTGTAGTATAGCCTAAATTCTGGTAAGCTGATGCCCCTGGCTTTTCTTTTCATTACTAAGAAATGCCTTAGCTACATGGGGTTTCTTCTGGTTCCATACAAAATGAAGAATTATTTTTTCCAAGCCTTGAAATTATGATGTTGGTATTTTAATAGAGATAGCACTGAATCTGTAGATTGCTTTGAGAAGTATAGACATTTTAACAACATTGATTCTTCCCAGCCATGAGCCGTAGAAGAAGACAAGATAACAGGAAAGGGGACTTCCCAAGTTGGGGTCAGGGAGGGTGAATTAGAGGGAGGAGTTTTGATCATGACTAGATCTCCAGGAGTGAAAAGTTCCTGTTTTAGTTAGTATGTCCCTCCCCAAACGAGGAGCAGGACTTTCAGGGATGATTAGGGAGGCATGAGAGAACAGCAAGTCTTCCCAATTGCAGCTTAGAGGCTGGGAGAAAAATTTGGTACACAACTAAGCTTTTGGCCCATTCTGCCACTGTACAAGCTACAAATGCTTGCTGAGCAGCAGAGTGGTGCTCTTTCATAGCATGTCTAAAAAGTGAATAAAAATCCATACAAAACAAATATTCAAATAGTTTCCATAGGAACACAGATAAGTGTGACCCCATCTCCTAATCTTACATATTGCTGCATCTGTGCCAACCCTACTCTT
>CAUYRH010076501.1:0-10257 GCA_963574655.1 Perodicticus potto | reverse complement strand
AAAAAAAAAAACTCAAAAAGAAATAAATGAAATTGAAAATAAAAGAATCATTCAGAAAATCAATGAAACAAAAAGTTGGTTCTTCAAAAACATAAATAAAAATCTATAAACTGCTGGCTACATTAACCAGAAACAGAAATGTAAAATCTCTAATAAAATTCCTACTGTATCAATCAGAAATGAAAAGGGGGAAATAATGACAGGTATCACAGAGATACAAGAAATTATCTCTGACTACTACAAAAAACTCTAAGCCCAGAAATTTGACAATGTGGAAGAAATGAACCAGTACCTGGAATAACACTCTTTCCCTAGACTTAATTAAAAGAAATAGATCTCTTGAAGATACCAATATCAAGCACTGAGATTGAAGAAACAATAAAAAATCTTCCAACAAAAAATGCCCTGGAACAGATGGCTTCACACCAGAATGCCATTAAATCTTCATAGAAGAAATTATACCTATACTGCAGAAACTATCCCAAAACACTGAGAAGGAAGGAATCCTCCCCAACATATTCTATGAAGCAAACATCACCCTGATATCAAAACCAGGAAATCACCAACCTAAAAAGGAGAACTACAGGCCAATTTTACTAACAGATGCAAAAATATTCTGCAAAATCTTATCTTATAGATTATAGCTACACATTAAAAAAATTAAATATCACAATCAAGTAGGCTTCATCTCATGGATCCAAGGCTGGTTTGACAAACAAAAATCCAGAAATGTAGTTCACCGTATCAACAGAAGCAAAAAAAAAAAAATACCATATGATACTCTCAACATATGCAGAAAAACCATTTGATAAAATTCAGCATCCTTTTCTTTTTTTTTTTTTTTTTGTTGAGACAGAGTCTCAATCTCTCGCCCGCCATAGAGAGCTGTGCAGTCACAGCTCACAGCAACCTCCACCTCTTAGGCTTGAGCGATTCTGCTGCCTCAGCCTCCCAGGTAGCTGGGATTACAGGTGCCCACCACAGTGCCCAGCTGATTTTTGATGCAGTTCGGCCGGGACCAGGTTTGAACCTGCCACCCTCGGTATATGGGCTGGTGCCCTACTCGCTGAGCCACAGGCACCGCCCCAGCATCCTTTTCTTAAAAAAAAAAAAAAATCCACTTAAGAATGCAGGCATAGGTGGAACATTTCTTAAACTGACAGAAGTCATCTATCACAAACCCACAGCTAATATCATACTGACTACAGTAAAACTGAAAGCTTTTCCACTTAGAATTGGAACCAGGCAGTCCTCTACTGCCACTACTATTCAACCTAGTGCTAAAAGTTCTAGCCAATGCAATCAGACAAGAGAAGGTTATAAAGGGCATCCAACTGGGGGCATAGGAAGTCAAATTCTTGCTCTTTGCTGATGATATGACCTTATACTTAGAGAACCCCAGGAATTCAGCCGCAAGACTCCTGAAAGTGATCAAGAAATAGAGTAATGTCTCAGGGTACAAAATCAATGTCCACAAATAAGTAGCCTTTATATATTCAAATAACAGCCAAGTTGAGAAACTAACCAGACATAATTCCCTTTACAGTAGCTTCAAAGCAAATGAAATACATAGGACCAATATACCTAACAAGGAGGCGACAGACCTCTACAAAGAAAATTATGTAACCCTAAGAAAAGAAATAGTAGAAGACATTAACAAATGGAAGAACATGCCATGCTCTTGGCTGGGAAGAATCAACATTGTTAAAATATCTACACTTCACAAAGCAATCTACAGGTTCAATTGTAATCCCCATTAAAATACCAACATTGTACTTTCATTAACTAGAAAAAATAACTCTTCATTTCATGTGGAACCAGGAAAAATACCCATATAGCCAAGGCAATTCTTAGTAATAAAAAGAAAGCTGGAGGCATCACCCTGTCAGCTTTTAGGCTATATTACAAGTCCACAGTGATCAAAACAGCATGGTATTGAGACAAAAATAGAGACACAGACATTTGAAATTGCATAGAAAACCACGAGATGAAACCCGTCTCTTGTGGCCATCTGATCGTTGATAAACAAAATAAAAACATATACTAGGGTAGAGAATCCCTATTCAATAAATAGTGCTCGGACAACTGGATAATCACATGAAAAAGACTGAAACTTGACCCATACCTTTCACCACTTACAAAAATTGATTCAAGATGGATAAAAGATTTGAATCTAAGGCAGGGAATTATAAAAATTCTAGAAAAAACCGTGAAAAAACTCTTGAAGATGTGGATCTGGGGAAAGATTTTATGATGAAGATTTCTGTGACAATTGCAACAACAACAAAAATTAACAAATGGAACTTAATTAAACTGAAAAGTTTCTGTACAGGCTCAGTGCCTATAGCTCAGTGGTTAGGGCACTGGCCACATATACTGGGGCTGGCAGATTAGAACCTGGTCAAGGCCTACCAAATAACAATGACAACTATAACGAAAAATAGCCAGGCTTTGTGGCAGGTGCCTGTAGTCCCAGTTACTTGGGAGGCTGAGGCAAGAGAATCACTTAAGCCCAAGAGTTTGAGGTTGCTGTGAGCTGTTATGCCATGACACTCTACCGAGAATGACATAATGAGACTCTATCTCAAAACAAAATAAGTTTCTGTACAACTAAATGCAACAGTCAAAGCAAATAGACAACTTTCAAAATGGGAAAAGATATCTGCATATTACCAATCTGACAAAGGCTTAATAATTAGAATATATAGAGAACTAAAATTAACCAACCACAAAAAAAGATAACACATACTAACAACCACAAAGTTGAGAAACATATAAATCAAGACTAGCAAAGAAAAGAAAAAGAAAAAAAACCTACGAATGAATTTAACCAAGGTGGTAGAGAACTACAAATCACTGATGAAAAACATCCCAAGCTCATGGATTGGGAGAATCAATATTGTGAAAATGGAAATACAGTCCAAAGAAATCTACAGATTCAATGCAACTCCTATCAAAGTATAATACCATTTTTAATAGAATTTAAATAAAATTCTAAATTCACATGGATCCAAAGAAAAGCATAAATAGCTAAAGCAATCCTAAGAAAAAAGTTGGAGGCATCACATTACCTGACATCAAATTATATTACAAGGCGATAATAACCAGAACAGCTTGGTACAGGTATAAAGGTATACATACAGATCAGTGGAACAGAAAAGAGATCCCAGAAACAAAACCATGCTTCCACAATCAACTGTTCTTCAACAAAGCAAACAAAAATACACACTGGGACATAACTAAAAAACTTTTACATAGCAAAAGAACTAATCAAAAAAGTAAACAGACAATGCACAAAATGGGAGAAAATATTCAAAAGCTAAGTGCACAACAAAGGAGAAATGTCCAGAATCTATAAGAACTCAAACAACTCAGCAGAAGAAAAACAAACCACCTCATTAAAGAGTGAGCAAATAACAACAAAAATTAACAAATGGGACTTAGTTAAGCTGAAAACTTTCTGCACATCTAAGGACACAACAGTCAAAGCAAATAGACAACCTTCAGATGGGAAAAGATATTTACATATTACAAATCTGACAAAGGCCGGATAAGTAGTATCTATAGAGAACTTAATCAACAACAACAACAAAAAGAGCTAACAGTTCCACCTATTATTGGGCAAGGGACATGAATAGAACTTTCTCTGAGGAAGACAGAAGAATGACTAACAAACATGAAAAAATGCTCATCATCCCTAATCATCACAGAACTACAAATCAAAACCATCCCCAGATGTCACCTACCCCCAGAAGATTAGCCCACATCCCAAAATCCCAGAGCTGTACATGCTGGTGCAGATGTGAAGAGAGGGGAACACTTTTACACTGTGGGACTGCAAACTAATACAACCGCTTTGGAAAGAAGTATGAAGAATCCTCAAAGAACTCAAATTGGATCTGCCATTTGATCCAGCAGTCCTACTACTAGACATCAACCAGAAGAAAAAGAAATAATTTTATCCTAAGGACATATTCACCAGATTGTTTACTGGAGCTCAATTTACAATCTCCAAGACATGAAAACAATCTAAATGCTATCAATTCAGGAATGGATTAACAAACTGTGGCATATCCATACCATGGAATAATATTCAGCCGCAAAAAGGATGGTGACTTCACAGCTTTTGTATTAACCTGGATGGAGTTAAAACACAATCTTCTTAGTAAAGTATCACAAGAATTGAAAAGCAAATATCCAATGTACTCAATACCAACATGAAGCCAGTAACGATATAATTCATACCCACATAGAAAAACTCATTTCAATTCAAGTTGAGGGAAGGGGAAATGGGGGGAGTTGGGAGTGCTCCCACTGAATGGGCACAATGTAGGAGTGTATGATACACCTTCTGGGTGCAGGACATAACTACAATAGGGGCTTTACCTAACAAATTCAAATATCATGATTTGGTTGTTTGTACCCTTACATTAACCTGAAATTAAAAAATAAATGAAATGAAATAAAATTAAATTAAATTAAAAAAAAAATAAAACACATTTGCAATACTGTATTTATTGATATGGCAAGTTTACATCACTCATTTTCAAGATGAGTCTTTTATCTGAATTGGTAGGCATCTGCGACTGCAGATCTCATAAATGGTACTCATCAAGCAATTCAACTTCTTGTAATGTTATGACTTTTCTGTCTCTTGGGGCACTTCCATCACTACTAGTGGCACTTCATATGGGTCCCACAGTGTTATTCAAGGTTTGTGGTAGTGTACTAAATATGAAAAATACCCCCAGACCATGAGAGATCTCTTTTCACTGAGATACACAATTTACTGGAGGGAACCACTCACACAAAGATGATTACCATCAAATGATGTTTTAAGCAAATACTCAAAACTCTTGAGCTCACTGCAATAGCAATAGAAAGTGGTTAGGGAATAATTACAATAGTACAGCATTACCACAGTTATTTTCCTACAATTATGATTTAATGCTACATCTTTATATTTCTCTTGACTTTGAATGGGGCCATATACAGTCTGCATTTGCATGCATAGATTTGATAGATTTTAACTTTTTATAGCAGATCTATATATGGTGATGACCATAAAGTTCATGTGCACACTATTTTATATGGCATATAAATTTTATGGCTGCCTTATGTATTATGGTAGTAAATGATAGTCTACATATTTTTATATCTTCACTAAATATTTGACTTTTTGTTAATATTTCAATATTTCTAGGCTATATGTCTTTCTTGTAAGTTCAGGTTGTTGCAACTCCAAAATATTTACTAAGAATATTTATTCCAGTGTATTTATTGGGAAAAATTCACATTCATATAGTTCAAACTGTGTTATTCGAGAATCAACTGTGTACATTTAGGACACTCCAACTTAAGACATAGGTATATAAAATACACAAATTTCACTTTGTGAGCCCCAGTCATCTAGAATGGGAGAATTGAGGAAATGAGTTATTTTCCTAGGGTTGCTGTACCATTACAATAAACTGAGTGGCTTAAAACAATAGAAATTTATTCTCTCACAGTTTTAAAGACGGCAAGTGTAAAATTAGGACTTTTCATGCTTTGTCTGATGACTCTAGGGAAGAATCTTTCCTTGCATCTTCTAGCTTCTGGTGGTTGCTAGCAATTCTTTATGTTCCTTGTCTTGTGTTAACATAACTCTAACCTCTGCCCAAGTCTTCACATGGCCTTCCTCCCTCTGTCTTTTCTCTGTGTCTTCAAATCTTTCTTGCCTTATAAGGACACCAGTCATTGAATGTAGAGCTTACTCTAATACAATATGGCTTTTTCTTAGCTTGATTACATCTGCAAAGATGGTATTTCCAAGTAAAGTCACATTCACAGGTACTGGGGGTTAGGACTGCAATATATCTTTTTCATGGACTCCTTTCAATAAACAGGAACCATTCACTAGCATGGGTTGAGATCCACCTTATGACCAGTTCTAGATAATAATCTGGGGAGAAGGACCCCAGAATAGAAGACTCTATGAACACAGAAACAAATAGAACTGCAATTAGAATTCAAAAATGGTTAAAGAAAAATTATTGCCCAAAGTAAGTTATTTTTAACAGTGAAAGTGAGTGTGATTAGTAATAACATCAGGACAGCAGGCATATACCAATGCTGTCCTTAACAAACTGTAATGTATACTCGCATTAGCATTAAAAGGGAAAAAGAATCACAGAACTATACTCTTGAATTACAAGTATTATTTTGCATCTGAGTTGCTTCTTGAATGGGCAATGCCATGTAATTTGCTCTGGACTGAGGCACATCAAGGATTTAATGATGGAAAATCATTTCTCTAGAGCAACACTAGCTAATTGAAAGAAATAAATTTTGCATAAGTATGAGTGTCTTTCAGTTTACCTCATAATCTGCAACCATTTTTTCCTATAAACTTTTCCATGCACTTATAAATACAAAGATATAGCTACATTTAAGTCAGAATCTCATATCTTCAATTTGTTGGTTAGGAGCTCTCAAAAAACTGTCTTTAATTTGTCTTCACAGAAATGTTATTGGTTAATTTTTCTGAATCTGGTTTCTCATGCCACCAAAATTAAACCCACCATCTAAATACGTAAAGATATAATCAGAAACTGTACAATGAGTGCTTAGTTATCCAAAGCCACTAGAAGCTAGAAACCCTAGTGTGAGTAAGTCACTGTGTTTGTCTTGTTAAAGGTTAACCTTTTGGACATCTTATATACCTGGATGGTCAGTAGAAAACAATAGTCAATTACATAGTTCATGGAGTCCATAGATTACCTACATGCAAAGTTAGGTACTATAGTAGCTATATCAAGATAATATATCACAAGTCTACAGACCTCTTTGTTGAGTATTCAGGATTTGTACATATAACTAGAAAAATGCAGTAACACATTGGTGACCCAATTAAAAACAAAAGCATCTTAAAGTAGGATACCAATCCATGTAGACTGGAATCATACCAAAGGTGGCGGGCTCAAACCCAGCCTCGGCTAAACTGCAAAAAAACCCAGAAAAATACCTGGGCATTGTTGCGGGCACCTGTAGTCCCAGCTACTCGGGAGGCTGAGGCAAGAGAATCGCCTAAGCCCAAGAGTTGGAGGATGCTGTGAGCTGTGTGATGCCATGGCACTCCACCGAGAGAGATTCTGTTTCTACAAAAAAAAAAAAAAAAAGAAGAAGAAGAAGAAATTCTCCATATAAGTGCTTTAAGTACTTCTCCTTGAAGGTCAGAAGACAGAAGAGAATATTTCAAGAGCCAAAGAGAATGTGCAAGGCACACAGAAGAAAGGAAGGAACTAATATTTATTGAGTAGTATCATATGCTAGACAGGATATGGGCACCTAATTTATATTATCTAATTTGACCCTCAGAGCAAACCTGAGAAGTAAGAATAGGTCATAAATAAATCATAAAAGTAGCACAGCTGGAAGGCAGCAATAAAGATTGTCTGAATCTAGAACCAACTTTTGTGCCATTGTACACCATAGAGATAGTTCCTCATAAGTAAGGACAATTATCTACCAGAAGCCATGTCTTAGTATCAGAAAGAGTGGGCTCTCTCAAGCAAGAGGAACTTTAGTTCTCTGGAGTATTTCTTCAGGAATAGGAACAGCACTGGTCAAGTTTCCTTATTTGGAAACTGGCACATAATCTTTATTTTTTCTTCTACAACTATCTAAAGAAATTACTCTAACATTTCAGTTATTACCAAAAAAAAGTGTGGGAGAAAATGACTTTACACAGCTGCTTGGGGGAGTAATTTTTAGCAGCTTGAATTTACATTACTATAAGCTATAATGTAAGTGTAAATGTGATGAGTCAATGAACTGCCATTTGGTATATTTCAGGGCCACTTTTTCTTTACTAGTTTGACAGATCCGTAAAAAAATCTGTATTACCATATTTTTTTTTCCTCTCACAGACATACAGAAAGGGATAGGGAAAAATAACTAGTTAACTCCTATATCTGATTGGGCTACACATACAAGGGCTAAAGTTTCAAAAGTTTTCAAAAAGTCTGCAGAGGAATGTGCAGTCTATGTAGAAGGTTTATCTGTAACCTACAGTGGTCATTTTCCACTGTTAGACACTTCAATTGGTCAAGAGGTTAGAGACTTTAAGCTCATCTACTTACTCTCCTTTGCTGGTGTTGATTTAACTGCTCTTTTTCTGGTAGCAAAGCTCACATCACTCCAAGTTATCTCCGTGTAGATCTATCAGCAAGAGGATAGGTGAAGCTTGCTATGCTGTTCTTTCCTGTGTAAAGTTTATATGGTTATGTATGTGTGTCTTAGAAATAAGAAAATAGGACAAAGATGAGGAGGAGGAAAAAAATGAAGAGTATGCCGTTAGCTACATATAAATGTAAATGAGGAGAAGGGCTATGAAAGAAAAAAATGAAAGAAAGGGCAACAAAAGTATAAGAATGGAAAGTGAGAAAATGGTTACATAAAGTACATGGGACTATCATTTATGTAAATTTCTATACATACAAACAAAATTATACATTACTTTAAAGATATACTTTTAAACAACTTCTTAAAACTAACTGGAAAGACCATGTTAAGTCCATAAAATGGCTTTTTCTGTGGGGGAAACAGGAAAAAAAAATGGATAGTGGGAGAAATGAACAAAAGAATGTCAACTTCATCTGTGTGTGCTTCCAAAGCATAAGGTGAAGACAGACACATTTTTAAAATCCAAGTGAGTACATGGGTGTTTGTTATATTACTCTCTGTAGTTTTATCATGTGTTGTTTTTTTTTTCTTTTCATGTTTCAAAATAAAAAAAAGAGGGAAAGATAGAAAGGAATTTTGAGGACAAAGTATGAAGCATCAAGGTGCATAGTCTCACAGGCTAATTACCAGCCAGGGGAGATGAGCAAGTGTTTAATGGACAACATTCTGGGAGTGACTGGAGGGCAGTTTTCTACCCAGGATAGGAAGAATGACCTTTGGTTTTTCTCTCCTCTTGGTAGGCTTTTCCTAACACCACCTTCAAGGAACATTCATGCTGCTGAGCAATTTTGTCTGTGGCTCAGCTTTGTTTACTTTCTGAGGTTGTTGATTAACTGATGTGTTTTCAGTCAACTGAAATTTACAGACACATTACCATGTTTGACAGGTACTGCAAGCTAAAATACAAGGATTTCCTGAGGAGAAAAATCTAACATGCACTGTTGGAAGGTTTTTATACCCTTCTAGCCAAGGTGGTGAAAATTCTTGTACATCAGGCTCCTGCATTTCCAAAAGGTAACTTTTCAATCAAGATGAAGGTATAGTAGATACTTTGAGCACAAATTATTACTAATAGGTAACGTTTAGCAAGCAAGACTGCTTTTTGTGTCCCATGAAGAATAACAAAGGTTAATCTTGAAGCCAGTAAGTTACCCAGGGCTCTAAATAATTGTAGAACTGTAAAAAGAGAAACTGGGGTGCTTTGAAATGAATAGAAGTAAGTACATAGAAAACCGATTGATCTGTGTACCTTATTGTGTAAGAAATATAATAACCCAAAGAACTGGAAAGGTTAAGGAATTTCCTGAGGTCTCATGAGATGAGGTTAATAGCAGATAGAATCAATGGATAACCCTCATCTGAAGGGGAATAAACAGTAACACAGAGAGTGATTTTTTAGATATCTTTCAGGGCCAAAAGGAGCCTTAAACATAAAATCCAGATAATCTGAGCAAGTTTCACTTGATTTAGAGGAAAATGAGATTCTATGATTTAAGAAGTAAATAATTTTTGCCTATCTATCTATTACAACTCATGTCAATACCCACTGTCAGCACACCAGCCCAAACTTACCAGAAATGAGGCAAAAAGTGGCTTAGGGTCACAAAGCGATGTAGATTATAAATTATCACTTCTAGTCCTGTTGCTTATCTACAAAAACAGCCTGTCTCTTTTTTTTTTTTTTTTTTTTGACACAGAGCCTCAAGCTGTCACCCTGGATAGAGTGCTGTGGCATCACAGCTCACAGCAACCTCCAATTCCTGGGCTCAAGTGAGTCTCTTGCCTCTGCCTCCCAAGTAGCTGGGACTACAGGTGCCCACCACAACGCCTGGCCATTTTTTGGTTGCAGCTGTCATTGTTCTTTGGCGGGCCAAGGCTGGATTCGAACCCGCCAGCTCAGGTGTACGTGGCTGGCGCCTTAGCCTTACTCTGCCTGCTGCATCATTTACAGTTACTTAAATATATGTGAGTGAATTCTGAAGCTGAAGTAAAGACCAAGAAATTAGTATAAGGATATGATTTAAGGAAAGA
>CAUYRH010076499.1:0-80014 GCA_963574655.1 Perodicticus potto | reverse complement strand
GCCCGGCCATTTTTTGGCTGCAGCCATTATTGTTGTTTGGCGGGCCCGGGCTGGATCCGAACCCGCCAGCTCAGGTGTACGTGGCTGGCGCCTTAGCCCGTTGAGCCACAGGCACCGAGCCTCTTTTCCTAAATTTGAAGAGCAGAATGTGGCCAACATTCATTTAGTGTTTGTGTTAGAGCGGTGGTCCCCAGAATTTATTAAAAGGTCACAAGACTTTGAGTCTTCCTTTATATGCACTTCTTTTTTTATGAGTATAAATACAGATTTAGATTCTTATAACTATCACTACAAGATCCAAACAAGTTCTCAAATCCCACGTGTTATCCCATTTTAGTCACATTTCCCCCCCACACCTAACTCTAGACAACTACTATCTGTCAGCTGCTATAGTTTTGCCCCTCCTAGAATCTCATATAAATGGACTCATACTGTCCACAGCTTTTTGAGGCTGGCTTCTTTCATTCAGCATAATGCCTATGAGAGTCATCCAATTGTTCAGTCTATCAACAGTTTGTTCCTTTTTATTGATGAATAGTATTCTATTGTATGGATGTATCAGTGTTTATCAAGTCATTCAACAGGGTGCATGTGGATTGTTAAAATTCTTTTTTAATATGTTGAGTTTTGTTAGTTTGTTTTAATTTTCAAAGTTGAATAATATATACTAACCACAGAAAAATTGGAAAATGGATAAAAGTTATAAGAAAATTATCCTGTCTAAACATAACTTCTGTTAACATTTAGGTATATTTCTTTTCAGTCTTTTTTCCTGTGCATGGAGTTTTTTGGCTTATGATATTTTCATAGTTGTGATTCTCTTCTTCATATACTTTTTAAAATTATTGTGGTTAAAAAAGTATCATGAGAACTACTTTTCTGGCACATCTTTAAGTGTACCATATATTATAGCATTGTTAACTATGTGCACATCGTTGTATAACAGATATCTAGAACTTTTTCATCTTATGTGGCTAAAACTCATTTTTCTCCCTTCCCCATTCCCTGGTAACTACACTATTTTCTGTTTCTATGAGTTCGATGACTTCAGATTCCTCGTGTAAGTGGAATCGTGCAGTGTGTGTCCTCTTAATGCTGGCTCACTTCACTTAGTGTAATGTCTTCAAATTTGTCCATTTTGTATCATCACTTTAAATACTTTTTTATTTTGCTTTTTTTTCATGTTTTAATTGTGAAGATTGTATGTAACATATAGTTCTAAAAGATTATGCGGCCAACACGAGTATAACCAATACCCCAGTTAAGAAATGGAATATTGACTACATCTCCATAGCTTCTTGTGTGACCCAGGCCATCATGGCACCTTCCCTTTACTTAGGGAGTTACCAACCTAACTGTGGTGATAGTCTTCTCTTGCCTTGCTTCATGGTTTTCCAATCTATGTTTATTCTTTAAAAAATATGATTTAGTTTTGGCTCATTTTGAACTTTGTAGCTTCCTTTTAGAAAATTTACTGTGATGAGAATTTGCTCATGCTCTGCTATGATAAACCTTCATAAAGAAGCTTTCCAGGCTTGGTGTGGTGGCTCACGCCTGTAATCCTAGCACTGGGAGGCCGAGATGGGAGGATCACTGGAGCTCAGGAGTTTGAGACCAGCCTGAGCAAGAGTGAGACCCCCCATCTCTACTAAAAGTAGAAAAGAAATTAGCTGCGTGTTGTGACAGGCACCTGTACTCTTAGCTACGTGGGAGGCTGAGGCAGGAGAATGTCTTGAATCTAAGAGTTGGAGGTTGCTGTGAGCCAGGGTGATGCCACAGCACTCTAGCCTGGGCAACCAAGTGAGACTCTGCCTCAAGAAAAAAAAATGCTTTTCAACACCCATTTAGTATTCTGAGAAGTAATTATCCTGTACTTATATAGCTTCAGTTTAGGCTGGTTATAATTTTTATTATTGTAAATAATATAGTGAATGTCTTTCTACATGCCTTTTTTTGTTGTTGGGGATTCATTGAGGGTACAAGAAACCAGGTTACACTGATTACATTTGTTAGGTAAAGTCCCTCTTACAATCATGTTTTGCCCCCCAAAGGTGTGGGGGCACACACCAAGACCCCTCCCCCCTTGCCATTTTTTTAGTATCATTCCCTTTGGATAGTATTATGAGTAAAGAAGTATAAAATTGTAAGTCTCTGATTATACATTTATATTGCCAAATTGTTTACAGAGAATTTTACCAGTTAATACTGCAGTGAAGCCCTATTGTCTCTGGGCTAACATTAAGGGTTTTTCACTCTTTCCCCCAAATAAAACATCTTAGAGAATTTGAGGATTAAAAAGATTATTTTATCTTATTTGCCTTTCTGAGGTTGGATGCTTCCCTTTATGTTGGTTTCTTTTTTCTTGACTTTGCCCAAGTTTCTGTTGGGGTAAATTAGTTTCTTAAGCAATGGTTAATGTGGCCTTGTGACAATTTTTTTTTTTATTTTCACAGATGTAGGTGCAAAAAATTATAGGCACCTCTGTGCTGTTTATTATAATAAGAATCCTGGGTTCGAGGTGATCCACGGGCTGCTGGACAGAATTATGCAGCTGCTTGCTGTGCGCCCTGGTGAAGAGAAAGGCGGCTATGTGATCAAGGCAGCAGAAGGTGAGACGGGCCAGCCAGAGCCGGGGTGGCAGCGACGTCATGAAGAGGCTACATTCGGGTGTTGATAAAATATTTTATTTGGGGGTGTAGAGAAAAAGGGCGATAAAGCTGTATTTCAATTAATTGTTACTATTTTCTAGAAAATACCGTTGTTCACTTTAGCATTTCAGAATGCTCCGAAGTGCTGCACAGTTTGCATCTGTTCCAAATGAACTATGGCAACCCTTGGTTATTGGCACCATTATGCTGTCAACACCATGGTGAGCCCAGAAGTTTAAGCTGGAAGCTGAGAAGACCTGAAGTGACTGACTGGTTTGCACTCAAAAGCCTCCTGTCTGAAGGCTTTAAGGGAGAGGAAAAAAAAAAAAAACCCTCAAAAGTTATCCTAAAGGACTTCACACGTGTTAATCAAGTCCTAAAGGTGAAGGTGCAAGGGCAGGAGTCCTCCTGGAGAAGAGCCCAAGTACCAGGCAGTCTTTGTGGGAGAGTTGAAGTTAGGCTGACTAAACGGAATATGCTAGTTTCTCGTTGTCCAAGGAATTCTGAAATTGTTGCTTTTCATATTCCTGTAGCTTGAATCTAAGTTTATTTTGTTAGATATGAGATCCAGAAACAACTTGAAAGAGTATTTACCATTCATTCCTACCGTTTTACCTCACTGTGTTTTATAAATGTATTTGGCATCTTCAATTTCTAGCACAACATTCATTTATAAAAAGTGTTATTTAACAGTTATTTGTAGTGGTGCAGGGTTGGGTGGAGAAATGTTCTTGGTTTTCATGTACGTTTGTTTTTCTTAGTCCTCAGAGATGTTTTTTGTTATTAGTTGCTTGTTTTGACTTTTGTTTTCATTTTGAAACTTCATTGAAAATAAACCTGAGAAGTATGAGTCTTTTAGATTGAAGATGGGTGAGGTTCTTGTAAAAACAAAATTGAGAAATTCAGTGATGTAGGGAAGTAATGTTTTTTATCTGTCTCTTACTAGAAATAATCCAGTGAGGACATGTGTTATGCTCATGGAGTTCTAGAGTGTTAGAACTGCATCTGGAGGTTGATTTAGTCCATTTTCCTGGTTTTACAAGTGAGGGACCTGAGGCTTGGCGAGTTAAGTAGTTGCACTAGGTCACACATGTCAAACCCAAGGCTCCCGCCTCCCTGTGTTCTTTCCACAAGGTCACATTGTCAGCTTTCCTGTTGCCTTGACTTACTCATTCTCCAGCTTACCATCCTAGCATTCTGCTTTAAGACCTGGTTATCCAGGTTAACAGCATCATGTAAGGTGATGGGAAACATGTCTTGTCTTCCAATGCAAAGTCTTTTCTCAGAAATCTTCATAAATAGCTAACTGAATAAAAGTCACTTCTCTGATATAGATTGTGTTATGTAAATGAAGTCTTAGTTGCTTTCTTATTTGAAAGGTTGCAAAGAGCTGAAATGGTAAATTAGAGCATAATTTGTCCTAGATAAAATGCTTTATGTAACTGTTAGGTTAATGATATTTCTGTAAATCAGTGTTTTAATATTGTGACTTTACTGCTTCAGTCATTTCCTCAGATATTTCTCAGAAGAATCAGAGTTCCCAGTTATAAGGCAGACTTCAAGAAGACAGGGGGAAGTGGGACACAGGTCCTGCTGTGAGAAACCTACAAGGAGAAAGACTATACTATATACCAACTCTCAGACTGAGTTGAGGTTTCCAAAGTGGGAGACAGCGCCACTTCCTATGAGCATCCTTACAAACTTTAGCGAGCTTCTGTAAAGTGAGATGGACTTTTGGAGAAAGAAGTAGAGACAGGAAGTAGGCAAACCTCTTGAGCAAAGGTAGAGATGGGAGACCGGCTACAGGTGTCGCACAGCAGCGAGTGCAGTTGGTCTGTCCATAGGGTGAGGAAGAAGCTTGGTACTGTATTTTGAGTCCTGAATTCTAGAAAAGAGGATTTCAGCTAATTAACAGAAATAATGAAGCAGCTTGTTCTTTTTTTAAAAGCAGGGCCTTAGATTAATCTGGCACCAACATGCGGTAGGTTGGGGTGGTATAGAGAGCAGAGGTAAAAATGTTAAGAGCACTGCAAATAAGGACATGAACTTGGATCATGGTCATGGCTATACCAAAGAAAGGAGTGATTTAAGAGATCTTAGGAAAGTAGAAGCTATAACATTCATCATTGGGAAAATTTTGTGATATGTGCCAGTTGGAACCTTTTACGATACAAGTAATATGAGTTGATTTTTTTAAAAGTTAGATTTTTATAATTCCAAACTTATGATAATCGTAATCCTAAATAAATTAGCTCCCAGACAGAATATAATACTTAATATTTAATTTCCCCACTACTGCATGTAGATATCTGCAGTTTAGGTTTAGAATGTATTTTGTTTTAGTTAGAAAATACAGGGATAAGCTGTCACTACTGACATGTTTATAGATCTTTATGTTCAGTTTTGTTAGGCTAAATTGTTACTTTGGTTTTTGATTTAGTATTTACATACTCAGAATTATGTTTTCTTTTGAATCTATGTTGGCTCTCAGAATTGTAATATTTTAAGGTTTTTATATCCATGAAATGTCCAAGATTTATGAATTTGAGATGGTTTGGTACGACTCCTGTGTGCTCATGGCCAGCCAGGATCAGTACATATTTCAGTGTATCTAACTGGCTTTCTTTGGAAAGTGCAGCCTATCTGCTTTCTCTGCCACTTGGCCATCATCGCCCACATCGGTCTCCGGGAGTCCTGGGTACACACCTAGATCTGGATGCTTTTTTCTCAGGATGCTTTATTTAAGAACCATCACGTTGAATAGAATTTTAGCCATCAAGCTAAACCACATAAATAATGGTTCCTCATTTGTTATAGGGATTTCTAAGTCTATTTTGATTATCTAATAACAAGTATGATTACCTTTTTTTTGGAGACAGAATCTCACTAAGTCCTCAAACTCTTGTACTTAAGCAATTCTCTTGCTTCAGCCTCCCAAGTAGCTGGGACAACAGGCACCCACCACAACACCTGGCTGTTTTTTTGTTGTTGTTGTTTTTGTTGTCATTGTTGTTTAGCAGGCCCGGGCCGGTTTCAAGCCCATCTGCCTCAGTGCATGTGGCCGGCGCCCTAACCGCTGAGCTACAGGCACTGAGCCTGGTTACCGTTTTTTATAATGGTTAAAGAAATCAAAGCCTGAAGAAGTAGCTTGTCAAAATAAGTCAATAATAAAACTGGTATTAGTTCTTCATCTAATATAAAGGTGCACACATACATACCACACTAAAGAACAAAATTGTTTTACAGACGCCTAAGTAAACCTGTAAATGCTGGAATTTGGTTTCGGGGGCATATTTAGCTATATCATTTCCTCAGATTTATTGTTGTTTCATATATAGCTTTTTCTGCTTAGAAAAGGTCTTCAGAGGATCAGAAAGCAGAGCAGAAGGAGATTAAGAACTACCATTTCCTGCCCTTCTTGATTACTGAGTTGTCTTCTGTTTCTCTGACATATGGTTTACTATTTAATAATTAAAAATCCCTAGTGGCTTTGCAATTATAACTAAGCTAAGTCTGTTCACTAGAGATTCTTGCTAATGTCAGTTATACCTCACTTTTTCTGTCCTTTTTAGTGTATGCTTACCACGCTTCCTTTTGTGCTGCTTTGTTTGATGGTAGAGGATGAGTGCAGCAGAACTTGATACCCCTTTGACAATCTTGGCCCTGCCTGTTGTAAGAAAAATCTAGAAACTCATTAGGGTGATCATTGCACTGATCCTGAGGAGCCGTGGTGACAGTGGAGTGTAACCTGGCTGCTCACGGAGGCAGCAGCCCCACAGCGTGCAGTGTCTGCAGAAGCTCGCATCAAGCCTGCGACTGCAGCCAGAGAGAAAAGCCGAGGGCACCTAGTCTTAGTATTTTTCATTTGCTGAGCACCCTTGCAGTGAAGACCATAAAGTGAGATAGAATGTCAAGTTGACGATAGAGTAAGGTTGATATTGAGTGGGGAAAAAAACAAGAGCCTTAACTTTTTAGCAAACTGCAGAGCGTTTTCAGGGTTTCAGAAGGGCCCACCTCTGAATGTTTTTTAGTGGCCTTTGATCAGAGTATTATGGCATGTGGATATGCTTTTTCAGGCTTCTTCCCCTTCATTTTTGTGGCTTGTTGCAAACTAAATTATGTATGTTAAGATGCATTTATCCTTTCCAAAAACCACTTCTGGGCAAGCAAAATTCTCAACATTTTTGTGTTTAGAACAGTTATGTGGTTGCTGGGCAAATCAGTGGTGAAAATAATTTCTTGTAGAATGTAGTGGGCTGTGTGAGTGACGGGCTGCACTGAACTGAGTGTGTGGTTTTTCCCCGTCTGGCTTATTACCTATTGCAGTTTTGATTATTTACAGTTCTATAGAAAACTTTGATTTAACTTGGGACAAGAAGCCTGATGGAGAGACAAAAGTTTTAGTGATTTTCGTTTTGACAATTGTTTTCATGCTGCTTAGAATTCATTTCATGAAATGAAATATAACCCTGTAAGTAATATGCATGTTTAATCCTGCACCATCTGTACATGCGGTGGTATTTAGATACCTTCTGCTACAGAAACACCTAATGATCATTGGCTTGACCTGTAGGTCATGACCTTTTTCTCCTTTCAGGACACCTGTGAAAGATTTCAGATGCTAAAAAAATGGGGGTGAAATTGTGATGTTTTCCCTGGTAGTCACACTGTTTTAAGTGTAATATGAGCTTGGAAATATAAGAGAAAAAATATCTATTGAACTTGTTGAAATCAAAATATTCAGTCTATGGTTTGATTTATACTAAATGTTATGGACTGTAATAAGCACACCTACATTTAGTTACCATCACCATAGTCCTTATTAAGGCAAGTTTACAAAAAATCACTTGGAAGGTTTTACGCTGCTGACCTTATTAGTCTGTTCAAAAAATTTTTATTCCTCTGGTTCTCTACTTTTTTTGTGTTTGAGGCAAGCTTTCAAATACTACTATTTTTGTTAGCTTTTTTGAAAGAATTAAAAGAATCAAAGCAATATTAAAGAAGGAGCAGTAACCACCACAGAGCTGTGGTGTAACGTGGACCACGGTGTTTATAAAAGCTTCAGCCGTCATCATGCGATTCCCCAAGCCCTGTCGAGTTCTTACTGTTCTCGCCTCACTCTCTTACATGCACGAGGCACAGGTCCTTCCACTCACATCCAATCCACTGAATTCTTTTTCGAGGGGCAGGAGGGGACCTTTTAGTACTCACAGCAAATTGTACTCTCTACACTAAGTCCCATATGGAATGGGTTGGTCAGCTCAGTATTTTATCTGACAGATAACTGTCATAACAGTGTTTCTTGATTTTTTAAAAATTATCTCTTCCCTAAGGACTTCCCCTAAATTGTCCCTTCATGAAATTTTAATTCCACAAATGTACTTTATTATGTACTGCACAGTATAGCTGTGCTGTATGCATAAAAAGAATAGGTTTAAAATTTAACTTTTCAAAAAATCCAATGTGGAACTAACAATGACTAAACAAAATTTTTAAGTTAAAAGTTAAATTTAGAAGTGATTAACATTTAAATTTATAGTTATACCTGCTGGATAACTCTTAATGTCATTTATATAAATTGCAGCATGTCAAATTATATGTGCCAATTAGCAATTTATGTAAATATATAGTAACAGAAATAAAAAACTTAAAAAATCATTCATGATTTACTTCTTCAGCAAAAGTAAAACAATTGAAAACTATTTTCTTAAAAAAATTTTTTAGTGAATTTAACTTTTGACCTTTTTTTGATATGAGAAAATAACTTTTAACTAATTAATTGGTAGTCAGATATTGTCAACATTTTTAGTACTTGACATAACTAATGATGTGTTAAATAATTTTTGAACTAAATAATAAAACATTAACTACTTTTATTTAGTTCTCAATGCCCTAACCATACACACAGGCTCTCAGGAACAAACGTGATGCCCACAGGCCATGCAAAGGCAGCCGCTGGTAGTGTAGGCCACCTTTCAGTGTGATTTCGAGATCAGACGTCATTACCGTCTTCAGTCACAGCCATCTATTGCCATAGCTCTGTAGCATTCTTCTTGTATACATTTACCGTGTCTAACATGTCAGGACTGTGTGTGTGACACCCAAGAAAACCCAGTGCGAAGAACTGAATACTAAGGAGTAACTTTTGTCAAATGGGGCTCAGCTTTGGAGGGACACAAAACATTGTAATATGCAAGATTTTTTCATGCCGTTTTTTTCTCCTTCAAGAACCAGTTTTCTCCGTTGTTGAGAATGCACATTGTAACAAAATAAATAGTTTGGAGTTATAGTAATCTCTTCTTATCTGTGGGCTGTGTGTTCCGAGACCCCCTGTGGATGCTTGAAACCACAGTCCTGACCCCTTGTATATTACAGGTACTAAGTGAGTAATGGGCAGGTAGCGTGTACAGTACAGATAATGCTGACAAGGGAGGGCTCATGTCCTAGGCATGGTGGAGTGAGACAGCCTGAGATCTCATCACACTAAGAACAGTGTTCAATTTAAAACTTGTGATTTGTTCATTTTTTTATTTAATATTTTTGGACCATGGCAAGCTGCAGAAAGCAAAATCACAGATGAGGAGGACTGTATTTAAATTCAACTATGAGTACTGGACAAAAAGAGAGCAAGAGAAAGATGTTTTTACTTATTACGTTGTGCTCCCCTTTTCTCCTGCCTTCAAATTAGACCTTGGCCACCACTATTCTAGAGAAAAGTATACCAAGGACCAAATATGCATAGGGATATAAAAGGAGTCCATAAAAGGGCCCAGGTCTTGAAAGTTTAAGGGATTTTTGGAGTGATTTTGATTACTCCCTTTGTACCTTATGTGTATAAGACAGTTTTACTTTCCTCAGGTAGCAGCAGTTTTACACATTGGTCAGAATTTGGCAGTGTCCAGTTTTGGCACATTGCCGAGCTGCAGCATATTGGTTAAGAATCACTGTTCTTAGAATTCCTAGACCATGATGTGAACTGTCATCCATCTAAATGGCCAGTCCAGCTTTAATCCAGATGGATTAAAAGAATGGATGGACGGGTGGGTGAACATATTGAATAAATCCCTAGGTAGGGATGATAAATGTGAAGCAGTCTCCTGTGTAGATGACCACTCAGAATAAAGAAAGGCCCTAGAGTACTCTAGTTCCCTAGAGTACTTTCTATAGCTTTGACATAAGAAAGGACTAAGAATTCTGTCTTGTTTAAACCATTGCTGTTCCTTTCTTAAAGATGAAACTAATACTAATTTATAAGATATATTTTGATTTCTACCTGCCTGAATTCCTTGGCAGTACTAAGATAGTTGAACCGAATTTCAAGGTAACATTTAAGTTATTTTAAAATTAACTCTCAGTAAAATTGTTTATTCTTATTCATTTTCCCACTCCCATTGTTATAACCCTTTATTTTTGAATCAATGTAGATGGCACTCTCTTTTATTTATATTTGCATTGGTTTCCTGGATACATTTTATTTTATTGCCTTTAAGGCTATTGTTGATAGTGCATTTATTTCTAGTTTGAATTTTTACAGCTAATGAAGAATTTGGCTATTCCTGGGAATGATTTTTTGACAACTGGCTTTTAAAATGTCTCTGGGCTCACACTTACACGCCACTTAAAAAAAAACCAAAACCGAAAACATTTATGTACATGCTTCCATGTAAGATTTAAGCAAAGGTTCTGTGGCTTAAGAAAAAGTGTGAAACCACCCTTAATGGCGAATTAGGAAGTTAATGAAGGCTGTCGTGATGGTGGGTAGACATTTTCACTCTTCTCTTTACAACTTACTTTCACTTTTCTTTTAGGTACCATGATTAAGAGTACTAAGTACTAAGATATTTAGATACTCTAAGTACTAAGTACTAAGATAGGATATAATATAAAATCATCCTATCACATAGAGGTGGTACCCTGTGAGTGTGAAAAATGATTGTTACCTTTTAGCTACTCATAAATCAACAGTTAGCTTTTAGGGTTTGGGTATTGTCTAGTTCCAGTTGCACAGGAACACCGTGTACTGAAGCATATTGGATCAGACAATTTTGGGTGCTGGAAAATTAAGAGTAATTTCTTTTTTTTTTAAAATATCAACTTAAAAGGGAAAGTCTGGCCAGGCACAGCAGCTCATGTCTATAATCCCAGCACTCTGGGAGGCTGAGGCAGGAGGATTGCTTGAGCACAGGAGTTTGAGACCAACCTGAGCAACAGCAAGACCTCTATTTCTACAAAAAATAGAAAAATTAGATGGATATGTTGTTGCCCACCTCTTGTCCTAGCTTCTGAAGAGGTTGAAGCAGGAGGATCACTTGAGCCCAGGAGTTTGAGGTTGCTATGAGCTATGATGATGCCACTGCACTCTAGCCAGGGTGACAGAGCAAGACTTTGTTGAACAAATAAAAAAAGAAAGTCTGTCAAAACATTGCTGATTCACTTCATATTTCTTAAATTCTCTTTGGTAATTTGGGGAAGAATGATATAATGAAGAAGTGATTTTTTTTTTTTTTAGTCAGGTTTTTTTTTAAAATAGATAGCTAGATAAATCTTAAGGAAACAACTTTTGTTTCATCTTTTGGAATAGCTTTAAAGAGCCAGTTTTTGAGAGAATAATTGGATGTAATTTAAAACAGGTAACTGCTCTCATTTCTTTTGAAGTAGATATTCACACAAATGAGTTTATTGAATTTATCTATATTCAGAATGTCCCTTCTGCCTTGATGTATTCACATTTAATATTTCCTTTTCTATCAACATGTAGGACAAGAACTAGATTTTTTAAATCATTTTTTGGTTTGGGAATTGGATAGAGACTCCCTTTAAGCAACTACTATAAACTGAAACCTTAATATTATTTATTTTTTATTTTGAAAGTCAAAAATATATTTTTAAAAATGCAAGTGCAGTACAGACGTTTTCATGAAGTATTTGGGAGCTCACCTGATTTTTCATTACCGCTGAACGCGTTAGTATTTCCTATAAGTAAGGACAATGCCTTATATAACCACAGTAATAATCATTAAAATCAGATTCACATCAACGTGAACGTTAACCACCATTTGATCCTATGCAAGTTTTATCCACTGTCTTTTATGGCAAAGAGTCATTTGTTGCCCTTTAACTGTGTGTCTCATTAGTCTCCTTCTGGAGAGGTCTAGAATAGTCTTTTCTTGACTTTCATGACTTTTTGACATTTTGAAGATTTTAGGCCCTTATTTTGTAGCATGTCCCTAAATTTTGGTTTGTCTGACTTTTTTCACTGTTAGATTTGGGTTAGGTGTCTTTGGAGGAATCTTACAGAAGTAATGCCAACTTCTGAACACATCCTACCAAGTGGCACACAATTTCCATTTATCCCATAACTGGTAATGTTCACTTTAATCGTTTAAACTAATGTCTATCAGGGTTTTTTACTATAAAGTTACTCTTTTGTCCATTATAATTAGTAAATATATTGTGGTGACGAACTTTGAAATTACAGTAGAACCTCTGTAAGTTGACCACCTAAGGGACTCTAACAAACTGGTCATAGGGAACTGGGCCTGTTGTACTGACATGTCCATGTGACGCATGTCCAGTCTATGAAGATAAGCTCAACTTGTGGTGGTCAGTGTGGGGAGGCGGTCAGCTATGCAGGCTCTACTGTATCTAAACACACTGTTTCTCATCAGTCTTCGCATTTATTTATATCAGTATGGATTCATTATTTACTGTTTAATGTATTTTAATCCATTACAATCATTTATTTTGATATTCAAATTTTTCCCCGTGTGACCAGTAGGATCCATTCAAGCTGGCTTCTATTTCCTTTTAATATATTCTTTGCTTTGGGCACAACATGTTCCAGGCATATCTTGAACTTTCCCTTACCCCATTTCTCTTGCCTGGTTTAGTTTAGTGGGGAAGAGTATGTAGAAGCCAAGGTGTAGGGTGTCAGGTATTTATTGCTATGACAGGAGAGGGTTGCTGTTTCAAGACCACCTCAGAGGACTGAGCTAGGGACTGTGGTGGGATACACACACACAGCCACAGCTATATTTATTTCTCTCTTTATGTGTGTGTATGTAACCTTTTTTTTTTTTTTTTTTTGAGACAGAGTCTCACTTTGTTGCCCTTAGTAGCGTGGTGTGGCGTCATAGCTCACAGCATCCTCAAACTCTTGGGCTCAATTGATTGTCTTGACTCAGCCTCCCAAGTAGCTGGGACTACAGGTGTCCACCACAACGCCCGCCTATTTTTAGAGACAGGGTCTAGCTCTTGCTCATGCTGCTCTTGAACCCATGAGCTCAGGCAATCCACTCGCCTCAGCTTCCCAGAGTGCTGGGATTACAGGTGTGAACCACTGTGTCCAACCTGGGCAACCATTTGTTGACAACACTACCATCAATTCCAGTCTAACTTGAGGGTTCATTCCAACAGTGAGAAACCCGGTTCCCATTATTCTTATTTACTTAGTTGATCAATGCGATCAATGCGCCTGTCTGTAACTAAACTTTTTTTCATCTCCATCTTCTCCCCTGCATGTTTGTCTTACTCATCGTGAAGACTGACAGCCACCACAGGACTGTCCCTTCTCCTGTCATCCTGGGCTCTGCCATGCCACACCAGCTTTCTCTCCCTGACCTGGGACACACAGTCTCTATCTCCCGAACCCTGAATGAAGTTTCCGTCTTCTCAGCTCCTGTAGGAGCTCTGTTCTGGCAGAGAGGGGAAAAAGACTTAAGTCTTAAAAAAAACCTTTGTTGGTAAAGATGTTCTTGTGAAAGTGAAGGAGTTATCTTACATAGCTTCTCCCTCAGACCAAGTGGCCCTGGTCCCTGGTAGTGAGAAATCGAGTTTAGATCACAAACTGGTTGTTAAGGTTCTGTTGCTACCCTGTAAGTCATTGCTCCTGGGAGTTTTAAGTTTGCATAGCTGGGGGAGACTTTTTTTTTTTTTTTAAGGAAAAGCATTGAGTTTGTATAGACATTGCCAATTCATATTCAGAATGAGGATTTTTACATACATATATGATTTTATAGTTCTTTTTTTACAAGAAAAATCTTGGTTTCTATTGAATTTACATTATTACTTATTTGCTCACTCAATGTCATAGTTTTAAAAGAAAAATACCAGTAGTATTACTAAAATTATGTTACTGAAAAAGTTTGAAATTTGTCTTTAGTTCTTTTTGTATTTAGGAGATAGCCTACAAATAAACTGCATTTAGAGTTTCTGGCTTCCATCTCTGTTATGATTTCTATTAGTTTTCAGGTACACTGACATTGTTTTTTAAGCATGTGCATGCTGTGTGCATTTATGATTTCTATTAGTTTTCAGGTGCACTGACATGGTTTGGTTTTTAAGCGTGTACCTGCTGTGTGTGTTCTCCACTGTTTCTCAATTGACGGGGTTGGTACTGCACACATTGTTCTGTCACTGGAAAGTCTGCTTTGAAGATAATCAGTCACAGCATACAGAGATCTTTTTCTTCATTTGGACCTCTGCACAGTACTCCTATATATAGAATTCCATAGTTTAAATATCAAATTCCCTATTGATGAACATTTACGCTGTTTTTCAACTTTTTCTGTTAGTAATAGTGCTACAGGGAATAGTCTTGTGCATACATTATTTGGTATCTTTCCAATATACCTTTGGGACGGATTCCTAGAAGGATGGGCTTATTGGGACAAAGTGTAAAAAAATTCATATTTTTGCTAGATATTGCCAAACACTCCTCCATAGGACTTCTGGTTCCAACATTGTACAAACCAGCAGCATCACAGGCGAGCACTTAATTCTACAGAATCGTAATCACTAGGCTGTTCTATTTTTGGCATTCTTTCAGGTGGGAAATGGTACCTCATTGTACTTTGAATTGGATTTCCTTACATTTACTGGACAGTTTTGTTTCCTTCTCTGTGAATTGCCTATTTAGCTCATTTTTTCTTTTGGTCTGTTGATCTCTATTTTTAGAAACCTTTCATGTAGCATGGACATTAACCCTTTGTAATAGATACCCAGCTATTTTTTGTCAGTTTGTTAACTATCTTTTGACTTTGTGATTTGTTTTTGCCACAAGGATTTTTTAAATATGTCTATGGTCAAATGTATTAATTTTTTCCCCCATTACTTGTGGATTTGAATCACAGTTAGGAAAATTTCTCTCACTCTGGAATTAGAAAGGAATCTTACACACTTCTTCTAGTGCTTTAATGTTTCTATCGTTTTTTTTTTTTAGAGATAGGGTCTCACTTTGTCGCCCTTATTAGAGTGCCGTGGTGTCACAGCTCACAGCAACCCAAACTCTGGGGCTCAAGCGACTTTCCTGCTTCAGCCTCCCGAGCAGCCGGGATCACAGGTGCCTGCCACAACGCCTGGCTATTTTTTGTTGCAGTTTGGCTGGGGCCGGGTTCAAACCCGCCACCCATGGTACATGGGGCCAGCACCCCTCCCACTGAGCCACAGGCGCCACCCGTTTCTTTCCTTTTTTACATTTGAATCTCTAAGGTGTTTATAATTTATGCTGAGTACAGTATGCGGAATAGATCTAGTTTTGTATTTTTGTACATGCTTTTTAGATTGTTTTGATACATGTGGCTTTCCAGTTACTGCAGTGACTTTTTAAAATGATAACTGTTTACCCTCCTAAGTTCCTTTTTTTAAATGGCAGATGCTTTTTTGGAAATCTATGAAAAAATAGAAAAAAGAAAATAGAAAAAATGTTAAAGCATAATGCTTTTGATGCATTTAATAGATTAAAAGATTTTTAACAGTTTTCCAGTCAAGTTGAACAGTTCTTGAAGGAAACATGGTTATATTTGAAAGTAGGTGAGAACTGGAATAAAGAACTGGTTCATATCAGAGTGAAGTATACACATCCGTGGTGTTCTAAAGACATAGTTTGCTGCAGCCTCCTCTTTGAAGGGAGGCCTCTAGAGTCTTCATTGTTTTTCTTGAGAAATATCTCAAGAAATGCGGAAGTACACATCAGAGTTAGCTTCGTAGTCTCCTTAATCAACCCAGTTCTTCTTAGTCCATTAATGATCCTTCTTTACAATAGTAAAATGAATGTATTTTTTCCATAAGTCAAGTGAGATAATTTGAAATTGAAGTGAGACCTTAATTTTGAAAATTAAATACTTCATTTATGATTTTAAGGTTTAAATAATTATGTATATATCTAGTATAAAGGAAACACTTATGCCATAGCTAGGGAGTTTATAAAATATTTAGCTGATGCTCGATGGTATGTTGGATTTTTTTTATAACAGTTTCAAAAATGCATTAAGTTTCAAAGTGGAGGGCTTGTGATGGCTATTTGGATCTGATTTGCACCGAAGCTAGAGCAAACGTTGGCTTCCATCACCTCTTCAGAGCTCTTTGCACTTAGTAACCAGGTTTTCCCTCTAAGGGCTTTGCTGAGAGTGATGAGGAAGAGGCCAACTTTTTCTTCTCACTTTGCTTCGGTCGTTTATCCCTCAAAATCATCCCCCTGCGTCCTGACAGTTTTTCTCAGTCTGTTTTGCTCCCTCCTTGCTTAGTTGAACCAAAGATACAGTTCAGTTCAGTAACTCCTGCAGCTCGGAAACCAGTAGCTTGTCATCTGTTAGGTATTATCTAGGAAATTAGAAGGTTTAAAAAAATTATTTCTTGACATTTTCCTAATATTTTTCTTTAAGAAGCAAAGTTTTATGAACCTTTAATGACTAAATGCTTGCTCTGATTTTTAATAAGATATCAGTCCATAATCGGCTTTGTTTAAAAATTAGAAATGTTTATTTACCGTGGTTTTGGGGGGTAATAGGGATACTGAAACTTAATTGAAGAAACATTAGATAACTGTCTTTTCCAGTGTCTTTCATCTGCCAGCTAATTTCTTCTCTCCCCATGTAATGCTGTGTTTGGAGAGACTCTGTTCTGCTTTTTAGTTTAAATTACTCTTCCGTATATATTACATCAATGTAGGAATCCGAAAGATTGACATTCATTTAAAGTAGTCCCAACACTTTTCTATGACGATAGGTGGGGTCCACTTCCTTGAGGTCCCAGTTGTGGTTTTGATTTTGACCAGTTGTTTTGGTGTTGAATAGCTGTGGCCCAACCTTGACATTTGAGAAGTGAATGCCGTCGTCTGCCCAAGGGACACGCAGCCTGTTGTCCCCCCGACATGCCTCTCAGCACCTTACGTGGACGTGGCTCGGGACTGTGCATGGGGAGCATGATGTCCCTGTGCACAGGCCTTCCCGCCCCGTGGGAGGATGGCAGCTGATCTCTGAACCCTCCAGCCCTTCCTGTTTTGCAGGGTTTTTGTGTCTTTGTTTTACTTTTTTCTGCTTCTCCCCCTCCACATTCAGCATCTTCATTTTCCCCTCTCTGAGTCCCTATACTTTGTCATTCACCTTCCCGTAGATAAAAGTAGTCACTCTCTTAATGCCTTTGTGCCAACTTCTTCATCTACAAAGTAAGAATGATAATGTCTGTCTTGTCTGCACCAAAGGATTATTGGGAGAGGTAGATGGAAGATTTTGTGGAAGCATTTCGAATGGGTAAATTGTTCTTCAGAGTAAACTTGAAGTAGATATTAGGTCTGCCCTCAGAAAAAAAACATTAGATAAAGGAATTGCAGGCTGGATTGGAAGACCTGAGTTCTAATGTGAACCCTGTTGTTTCCTCGGGTAGTTTTCTTAACCTTTATGGTCTCCGTTTTCTTATCTGTCAACTGAGGCAATAGACACGGTTGCATTCAGGGTCATTTCTGGTTTTAGGATTCTGCAGGAATTTAAATTCAGACGTGATCTCTGCCATAAGTTCTAATTATCTGTTCCTTTCCTTTCCCTTTTTAGATGATGTCTCTCTGGTGCTTATTTATCTGCCAAAGTAATTCCAGCCTCGTTTCAAGAATCTGAAATTCATTCTTTAAAAGTGCCTGTATTGTATGGGATTTTAAAAATATATAGTTGTTTTTTCCATGAGGCTCTAGGTTTTGTCAATATTTTTTTTTTGTATTATAAAACACTGCAGAGCATACTTGGGTATGTCCTAAGGTTACAGACGATGAAACAGTTTTTCCTTTCTGCTCTTAAGTTTTGTTTATTTATTTAATTTCAAACCAGAAGAAGTTTGCAAACATAAAATGGATAGCCTGACCAAATTCTTAAAAATATCCTAGGCTTTCTATGCCCATGGCCCACACCTAGGAGGGGCCGGTCTATGGCCCTTCTCCTTGGCCTGCCCCGAGCTTCTGCTATCACCTGCCTTGGGCAAGTCTCCTAATCGCCTTGTGTTTCACGTTCCCCATCTGTAACTTGCCTGTCCCATGAAGGGTTTGGTCTGGGCTGTGCTGGGTCTGGGATGAGAAGATGAGGAGAAAGCAGGGTACTATGTTTTTACACTTTCATTATTTTTTTCCTTTTCTTTTCCACAGCCTGTGAGCCAACTGAAATCTTACTTTAAAACTAAAACATCTGTCATGATTACATGTTTGAAGTAAAATTTGCTCCAAATTAGCTAAAGGTCTTAATTAGTACGTTGACAGTGAAACCATGGATACGGTCTTATATTCTCAATATTTCAGTATTTTAGTTAACCCTACTGTAACCTCTTTATTATTATTATTATTATACTCATTAGATACCTTTTATTTTTGAAGTTGTTATTCTGAATATAAGAAATATATAAACATTTAAGAAATGTGAAAATATGGGGGGAAATGATCCGAGTGTCACACAAATGTAGGATGGTGGCATCTTTTAGGAATAGGAATTTTCAAAGCAGACTGACAGTGAGGTACTTTTTTTTTTTTTTTGAGACAGAGCCTCAAGCTGTCACCCCTGGATAGAGTGCTGTGGCATCAAAGCTCGCAGCAACCTCCAATTCCTGGGCTCAAGCGAGTTTCTTGCCTCCGCCTCCCAAGTAGCTGGGACTACAGGCACCCGCCACAATGCCCAGCCATTTTTGGGGTGCAGCCGTCATTGTTGATTGGCAGGCCTGGGCTGGATTCGAACCCGCCAGCTCAGGTGTACGTGGCTGGCACACTAGCCCATTGAGCCACAGGCGCCAAGCCCAGTGAGGTACTTTGTAACGTCCTAGGGTTAAATGCCCTTTGGTTTACAAGTTAATTCAAGACTGATTTAAACTTCACATTGAAGCTCCCCTGGCATTTCTGACCTCCTTCAGGTTGTGAAATACGAGTATGTGTGTGTATGAGAGGCTCATAGTTAAGATCAGACTTTAAAATAGTTCTCAACATTTCCCTAGCATTTTCTATTTAATCACTTAGTATTTGCCCTGCTAATTAATTAAATTTTTTGTAAGAAATGTTAAAAAGTGACAGCCATGAAAATAAATGGTAAATTTCTGTGCACAAATTAAGACTGGGAAATTCTGGAGTTATGAGTCTAAATATTTAGTCATGAAGAGATTGTAGCAGTTTAGAAAAGAAGTTCTTATTGCAGACATTTATCCACTAATGAAAGGACGAGGTAGTCTGGGTTCTGCTGATTTCTTTGCAGGAAGAAGGTGCCACAGGATCCTGTCCTCATTTGTAAGACAGAGAGCTTGCCACCCTGTTTTGATAGAGGGTTGCTGCCACGTGGGCTTTCTCTCTGAGTTCCATGCTGTGGGGTTAAGTAGGTACCAGCTCTTCTCCCTTGTCCAGTTTTCTTCACTTTAAAAGTTAATGATGTCTGCAGGTGTGTTGGGATTAGCACTGTAAAGTTGTGTAAGGGGTTTATCTTTCTTTTGATCTTCAGAAAGGGATGAAAGATGGCCATTAAACTCAAGGGATTAGGTCCCTTCTCTTTACAGACTTTAGGTACCATAAATATTTCACTTCAAATGAAAAGTGAAGAATTGTGTACATCTGGGGGAAATGAGTGTTTTATATTACCAGTTGGAAATTATTCCGTTTCCACTTACCAATTAAATGGTCTTTGCAGTGATGTTTTCTCCAAACTGAGCGTATTAGGATTTGAAAAAACGTTTTGGTGTTTATACCTTGGTTATTTTTCTTCTTCATTTTCCTTAGCCTTTTCCTTTCTTTTTATAATTTAAACGTCTCACCTATCTTGTACACTTTTCCCCCTTGGTTTCTCCCCACTTTGTGTTATTTCATTGGTGCCCTTAAACAACTGCTGGTTTTAAAACTTTGAGAACTAAGCTTAAGACCAATACCATGCTCACGTGTATGGTATATGCAGTGTTACAGGGACTGTGTTCTGTTTTTTCCTTTAAATCAGCATCATTTAGAAAAGGAAGGTGGTGAAGTGCTAGAAGCAGCCAGGCAGCTATGGTGGCAGCATTCTCAGAACACGGTGGGGACCAGGAGAAAACTCCTCCATAGGAAGTGAGGTTTCAGCTTCACCCCGCTCTTTGTCTTGTCACCCACCCTGCCACTTTTACTCCAGAATGGAGGGATTGTTTTTATTTTTATTTTTTTGTCTCTTGCCGGGAGGGAAGGGCAGGGGTAGCAAGGGTAGGTGCCAGTTCTAGAGGCAGCCTGTTAAATGATTATTCCTCCTCTCCTTCCATAGTCCATATCAGTCTTTTAAGACACATTTAAGTATGTTTGGTTGGTCCAATGTCTTACAGTATCTATCTAATTCTGTATTTTATATTTCATACTTGAATTTGGAGGCTTAATAAAACTCCCAGTGGTAGTTGCTGTTATCTACTACAATATATGTGATATGTGGACATTCCCTTTCCATTATTCCCTGCCCCCCTTTTGATTTTGTTCTTACCTTTTTATTGTATAGACTTTGAGTGGTTAAGTAGTTGAACCCCCAAACGTGTATCAATAACGTAAAGAAAGGGAAAAGTAAAATTGTCTGAGTAGATGATTTTTTTTTTTACAGATGGGTTAAATAAATTCCCTGGTGAATGAGTTGAATATAGCCAGTAAGGAGTTCAGAGCCCCATGCTTTGTCTTCCTGCCCCATGTTTTCAGATTGGGGGGGTTCTGCTCAATTACCGCCTTAAGCTTTTACTTCCGATGTTTCATAAATTATAGGAATGAATCTATGTGTAAGCACACTCAAACTTGGGGCCTATAATATTACTCTAAAAAAAATGGGTCAAATAAGAAACTGTGAAAGGTGTTTGGCAACCAGCAAGAAAGGGAGATCACAAACCTTTGATGGTCAATTAGCCAGAAAATGTGCTAACAACTAGGTGCCAGGCTGGATTGTGAGCCCAGGAATTACCCCCAAGGTCCTCAGAGGGTCCGGCCACTGGAGCACAGAGACAATTACAGACCTCAAGGAGATGTTACAAAGGCTTTAATTAAGGGACTTACTTACACCCCACTAAGTTTTGGAAATTAAATTCTTATTTGTGCTTAACTGATGTTTCTTTTGTCTGGGCTTCCACATGTATTTCAACAGAGAATACTAGTTTCTCAGCTTTACATTGGAAGCCATTTTGCTGTAATGAATACCAGCAAAGCTGAGAGTTTCATCAGTGTGAGGAACTAGGTAGGAAAGTGGGCTTCAGAGGCTTTTTGTTGGGGAGCATTTTGGGTACAGGTTGAAAATTGTAGTATTTATGTATCTTGAAATAAGTAAGCCAACGAACTCTGTTAGGGCTTAAATACATGAGTAGAAGGAAAACTAATGTACTTTATGGAATTTGAATTTTAGAATTCCCATTCACAAGGCAATATGGTTTTCCTTGAATTGGCAGCGTATGTCTCTAGACATACATAGCATTCTGCTCCTCATAAATACGTTGTTTGTTGATGCATTAAAAGTAGCCTTTGGCTGCTACCCACTTCTGATAGTTCACAAGCCTAGTCATGTGTTCTGTTCCATTCAGATGTAACTTTTCTTTCTGGAAATACTCTTATTTAAGATGTGTAGTTCTGGCTGGAGCACTATGGTGGCGTTGACCTGCTTGTGTCACTGAGCTCGATACCCTTTCTGCCAACAGTGGAGAGATGTTCTCATCTTTGAACTCTGGGGTCTAATCTCTGCCTTAGTTGGCTGTGCCCTTTTGTTTTGTTAGTGAAGCAGTTATCCTCTCTTATGTCCTTTGAAGTGATTCACTTCTGCCCGTAGAGCTTGGTTTGAACCATAAAAGTTTTTTAAAGCACTAAGAAATGATTGTGTTGTAGTAATTTTTATTTTTCCTTTAGGTTGGTGCAGTGGCTTATGCCCGTACTTGGTCTAACAAAACTGAAAAGTTTGGTCTAATACTTAAAAACATTACTGTAGGCCAGTCTTGGTGGCTCAAGCCTATAATCCTAAAGTGATTGAGGATTCCCTGAGCCCAGGAGTTTGAGGTTGCAATGTGCTCTAACCTAGGCAATAGAGTGAGACCTCATTTAAAAAACACACACACACAAAAAAAATTCCTTGATTATCTCTGTTACAGTTTACAGGTACCATCAGTCAAGTGGCACAAAAATTAGGTTCTGTCTGTTATACCTCTTGATAACATGAAGGCCCTTTTGTGTATGTGGAGGATAGAACTTCAGGCCTTGCTGAACTGAGGAGCCAGTAAGAAAATTGTGTTTATTCAGGGGTGTCCAACCTTTTGACTTCTCTTGGCTACATTGGAAGAAGAAGAGTAGTCTTGGGTCATACACTAAATATACATTCACTAACAAAAGCTGATGAGCAAAATTTTTGTGATATCTGACACCACAGATAACCAAAAAAACCCTCACATAATTCATATGTGAATTCATAATTCACTGCTCAGGCGACAGTCCAGACACCATCTGACTTCATTAAAAATGATAAAAAAGGCTCAGCGCCTGTGGCTCAACGGGCTAAGGCGCCAGCCATGTACACCTGACCTGGCAGGTTTGAATCCAGCCTTGCCCGCCAAACAACAATGACGGCTGCAACCAAAAAGTGGCCAGGCATTGTGGCGGGCGCCTGTAGTCCCAGCTACTTGGGAGGCAGAGGCCAGAGTCTCGCTTGAGCCCAGGAATTGGAGGTTGCTGTGAGCTGTGATGCCACGGCACTCTATCCAGGGTGACAGCTTGAGGCTGTGTCTCAAAAAAAAATGATAAAAGAGAAAAATAGCAAGAAAAGTTAAAAAGTGGAGTCCATACAGAAATCACATTATTTGGCTTATATGTAGGTGGATCGGGAGGATTAGTATTAGATGAAAGGGTAGAGACTTCTTTGGTGCCTGCCCTGCTGGGGTCCAGTGAAGGCCTCTGACCTCAGGGCAGTTTAGGATGACTCGGATGAGTCCGTGTAGTTGGCTGAGAGCTTTGGGTTTAGAATACTCGTATACTGGGATATGTTTTAAATAAAGCAGAATGTGAATTTCACTTCTCTTTGCTTTTCTTTGATAAGAGGAAAAATTGTATCCAGTGATATAAATATTTTTATTTGACCAACTACCCAGCTGGCTAATGAACTTAAGCGAAGTTTGATCTAAGATTCTGGAGAGACGTAGAACTGGCGACTGAAGAATGTCACTGAACTTTGCTGTAAAGTGCGGATTCGAAAAGTGGTTTTATGAAGTAAAAATTCTAAGCTCTTATCTGTTAGGCTTTATTTTGCTAACATTGTTGGAATCAGCACATCTGGCTTAGATTCTAAAATAGTTTAGTTATATACGTCACTAAAAGTGAATCAAATCAAGTAGGAATTAAAGATAGAGGGAAGGATTTTGATGTAGAGAGGATTCTTAAATGTAGCAAGGTTATCAGGGAAGATCTTGAACATTTCCTTTCTGAGAGGCCTTTAAAAATAGTCTTTTTTTTTTCCCTAGTCAGATATAGTTCCATATAAGGGGGCACTAGAGTGATGGAATAAAAGATCTCAGTAATCCCTTCAGTTTTTCATCAACACTGTACAAAGTTCATGTATTTGTCATTTGAAGCTTTTTCTTTTGGGGGTTGGGGCAGAGGAGAGTAGTTTTGATTTTTAGTTTGGTTTTCATTTTGATGGAATTAAAAAGCACCGTCTTTATCCAGATTTAGTAATGCACATATTCATATCAGACTAAGGCTTGACATTGTCAATCCAATTTGGCTTTCGTGTTACATTATTTGATTGCTCTCTGCCCCTCTCCCCACATGTGGGTTAGTGCAAGGAGCCAAACAGTCAACTGCAGTTCATTGAAATTGCTTTAGTAGACAGTAAAGCAGAATTATTTAGTTGGGAGAGATGAGAAAAACAGGTCACCTTATATTTCAACCAGGTTGCTTTAGGATTATTTAAGAATGGGAATTTAAAATATCTTCCAGGCCTTTCTCCAGAAATATAAACAAACATCCTTCTATGCTTATCAGGAGATACATATAATTGTCCTATGTCTCTATGGCACTAACTTGACGGTAGCAGGTCCCCCCGCCCCCCGCCTAATTCTGTATGTCTTAATGGTACTGACCTTGGAAACTCAGCCCTTTGCTCTTTCATCAATAATGTAGCCACTCTGAAGTGGCAGGCTGGAGGCCCTGCTCTGCTGGGTATTTATAGTTCATGCCAGTAAACATTTCGGTCAAATCAGTCAGAAGCTGCACGCCTGATCTCTTTTCAAGTCAGTGGTGGGAGAAATGAATCAACATATTTTTAAACCTCAGTAGAGTACAGAGCATTGATAAACTTCTGTGGCATTGGCAATTTAGTGAATAGAGAGTAGGCCTATGTGTTTATTTGTTTTTTGTTCTTTAAACCTCAAGAGCTGTTGCTGGTTTGGTAAGCCGTATCAGTACATTGGCACCCAGATGAAGAGACAACTTTCTGCTGTCTTGAAGTAAATGAGGGATCAACCCAGACTTGTGTGGGGCTGGCCTTTGCTGTGGTTTTACAGTGGATGCTCTGAAACTGCTTAGAAAGCTTTTTCAGGCAGGAACGTGGGGCGCGTTCTGCTCACAGGGCCTATAATCAGACGTGCAGTTCCCTCGGGCCTGCCCATGACAGTGCAGCTCGGGTTTCTCTGTGTAATAAGGTAGAAACGAGCGGCGTTGTGCAGAGCCGCTGAATTCCGTATACACTTCTTATCCAGCAAATATCACTATGGAAAAACCTGTTTAAAACAGGTTCTTCCCATATAAGTTCACCAGTTTTACATTTCATTCTTTTTCCTTTGTCCTTTTTCAGACCAGTTCCAAGTGTGGAAAGAATTACCCTAAGACTTCTGCCTGTGCTCCTTCAGTCTCTTTTACTTCATCCCTCCTGCTTGGCCTCCTGTAATCAAAAATACTGGGCCCTTAATTTCATATTTGTCTCTCATTTTTTCCTTGCAAGAATTCTTGGTGTAATAGCAAATACTTCTTTCATGTACTAGAAAGTGTAAGGAAGTACTCTCTTTTCATAGCCAGTGGTTTAAAGAATAGTATTTTAAAAGTAAACTAGTGGGCTCTTATCCTTAAATGTCTATTGACATTTTTACCAGAAGAAACATTGATTTTTCTCTCGCTTCTTTTTTTTTTTTTCAGGCCCTACTTTCTTCCCTGGGCGATGTGCTGAGATCTTTGCCAAGGGTCAAAGCATCGGAAAGCTTGGGGTCCTTCATCCTGATGTTATCACCAAATTTGAGCTGACCATGCCCTGCTCCTCTCTGGAAATCAATATCGAGCCCTTTTTGTGAAGATGGATCTCTGTTCTGTGATTCTGTTCTCAAGTCCCTTTCTCCTTCCCTGGTGTCCTTTCATCCTCCACAGGGAACATCCATTTGTGCTTTAATGTTTAATAAAGTATGATAGAAAGCACTGTCTGTTTCTGTGGGTAGAGCCACCTTTTACAGCTTGTGCGCTATAAAAACGTGGTATCTGTGTGAAGCTGCCCTGCTGGGTAGAGGCCCAGTGGACTGTGGGGGAAATGCTCTAGCAGCGTGCAGGGCGGTTCTGAAAGTCAGAAGTCTTCCTCAGACATCAGCATGTCACACTGTGACTGATTACTCCTGATAACAGGATCCCTTTCTTTTCCTTATTGATAAAACAAGATAATCGATTAGTGTGCATGTTGCATGAGTATGAGATGATGACGGGTTTTAGTTTTCATGTTCTCCATTAGACATGTATTCGTCATTTGGAAACAATAAAAAAACAGCATTTTTAGAAAATGTTTAAGAATCAATTATGTTGTAACAGTTACAGTTTCTAAAGTCATTTTAAAGTAAAAGAAAAACTTGTAGTGTTATGCCCAGTCCTGAGTTCCCACAGACAACCAAGGAGACAATCTTCCGATGCAAAAGCAGAAAGGCAGCTTTACTCAAGCGCGCATGCTGGGATCGAAACTGCAAAAACAGCTTCCTAAGATGGCATCGGTCTTTGCAAGATGGTGTTGTTTTTTTGTTCCTTTTGGTAGCACAAGTCTTTAAAATATTTGAGAGTGCAGGGGTATTTTTTACTCTGTTACTCTGAGATAGAGTAACATATAAATGAGATCTCTTCTGCTGGAAGAGTTAAAATGAAGGCGTGTTGGTATCAGTGGAATATGAACATTAGGAAACAATGAAAAACTTATTTTTGCCATAGGCCATACATGTTACTGTAATCAGTTATAAAATCATGGTTTTAAATAGTTACTTGAGCTACTAGGATGTGTCTTACTTTGTAGGGAGGTATGAGATCTCTCCTCCACTGAAGCTAAGCTTCTGCTGGTCTTCCTTGTCTTACGTTCCCAGTTTCCTACTTCCATCTAGAATCACAGAAGATGTATAAATAGCCAATAAGCATGTGAAAAGATGCTCACCATCATTAGGCATCAGGGAAATGTAAATAAAAACCATAGTGGTGAACTACTGTGTGCCATTTAAATGGCTAAAATTTAAGACGGATAAGACCAAATGTGGGTGAGATTAGAGCAAGTAGAACTTCATGCACCACGGCTACTTTGGAAAATAGCCTGGCAGTTTCCTAAATGTGAAACACATGCCTACCGTCTAGCTGTTTTACTCCACAAGTCTATTACTAAGAGAAATCCCAGCCATCTTCTAGCTTTGAATGGGGGCAGCTGTGTCTGACGTAGATTTACCCATATGGCCATATGAAGATTATTATACAAGTGTTCACAGTGTTATTTATAGTAGCTACAAACTGCAGTATATTCCATACTATGAATACTTCTCACCAGTAAAAAGGAATGAACTACTGGTACTCAAAACAACATGAATGAATCTCAAAGCATTATGCTAAAGAAGCCAGACACAAAAGATTATATGTCACCCATTTATGTGAAATTCTAGAAAACTCAATTCGTGGGAACTTGGGCAAGGGAATTGACTGCAAAGGGTCAAGAGGTTATTTTTTTGGGGGGGGGGGTGATGAAAATTTTCTATGTCTTAAATTAAGGTGGTAGTTAAGATCTAGGTTATACCTCAGTGAAGCTGGAAGAAAAATAATATAGCATGTACTATTTTAATAATTTTAACTCTAAGACCAGCTGATGCATGCATAGGGTGGAATAACATGAATTGTAGAATTGGCGTTTCTGCTCAAGATGGTTTTCTGGTCCACCACCATTAACGAGATATTCTCCCTTAGTTTTAGGTTCGCTGGTTAAAATCACACCTTATGAATCATGTGATAGCCATTATTGAAGTGGGTAGAACTATTTGTTCAGTTAGCCACCAGCCACCTGGATATTTTTTGGATAGCCAGGAATTACTTGTAATAAAAACCCACTAACAGTTGATTGTGTATCCCACCATGAACGGGGACAGATCAACTCCAGGTATCATGGAGATGTTTCTGCCCTCTGAAGCAGGAAATAATAGGAAGGCAAACAGTATCAGCCACATTAGAACAAGTGACCCTTTCAGCTCATGAGTTGAGATTCCAAGGCCAGATCACCTTACACTTGTCCTAAGCGAAGTGTTTGTACTGGAGCCAGGCCAGACTGTGGGTACTGCCAAAAAAGCCTTTACTGGAGAAGACACACACCTCCTTAGTAAAAAACCGGGAGTTCTAGTATTAAAAGGAACATTAACTATAATTGTTTTTATTCCAATTTACAGATAAATTCTACTTCCACAGCCTGACAAACCTGCATTGCTCTTCTGTATAAAGTATTTTTGCATCTGATCTTGTTTACATTTTAATTTTTTTGACTTAATAATAGTAGGAGAAAGAATAGGAATTCTCCCCAATTTATATGATGAAAACTGTTGAGCTTCAGAGAGATTAATGACTTACTCAACAGTCACATGGTAAATGAGTTTGAGACACTTCGTAAGACTGACTTGAAGTCTGCAGTTCACTCAGGGTTTGCCTGATTTAACTGTTTATCCAAGAATGTTGACAATTTTTACGAGTACTTTTTAAATATAAAAATGCTGAAAAAAGAAAAGGTAAAAATCAGAAGTCCGCCACTTTTAAAAAGAAATTGTACAAAGTAAGATCTTCCCAGGGTCACCCTTCTCCCTAACTTCTGAATCTAGCTACCCACTGTTAACAATTTACCTTGTATTATTTCTAAAATTTGGACATTTTCCTTAGTTTGCACCGACAGCCACACACACACACACACACACACACACACATTTTTTGACAAGTTTTGTTTTTTATTTTACAATGTTATATCTCATGAGATTTTACTTAATATGTCCCATTTTCCCAGTACCTATAGACCTACCTCATTCTTTGAAACAATGTGATATCGTATCCCATGGGTGTGCATAATTTGTTCAACTATTCCTCTGTTGGTGGACATTCAATTGTTCACAACTTTTTGTGATTATCAATAGTGCTTCCTTGAACTCCCACTAACACATCACTGACTCAGGGGCCAAGAAAAACCAGTCCTAATAGGTAGTGCGAGACTGTCTAATAAACATCCACATTTGGTGTTTCATAGATACATTCAGAGATGCATGGGGTTAATTAGAAATTTCATGTGACTTTTGTACTTGAATAATCTATTACTCCGGGAGCTTACATTTTAGATGTAGGAGTTGCCAGGTCAGACGGTTTGTTTTGAATTTAAAACATGTTGAATGACCAGTCTTACATTTTAAACAGGAGTAGCTTATTAGGTTGATGGAAAAGTAATTGTGGTTTTGGACCATGAGTTTTAAATCACGATAACTCGGATCAGACACATTTTTATTAATCATGATAGGAACCATTACAATTAACACGTTATTGCCAATGAGAATCAAGTTTATTACTGTAGTGTAAAAATCCATGCTTCAGGATTTGATGAACCAAATTTTGGAAAGCATTCCTGCTGGTTGTGAAAACATTTTTTTGCTGTGTTGAAGTGTTTTTCCTGTAAAAAGTTGTCAAGATGCTTGAAGAAGGGGTAGTCAGTTGGCGAGATGTCAGAGCATGGCAGATGGCAGGTGAAGCAAAACTTTGTAGCCCCATTCCTTCACCTTTTGAAGCATTAGTCGTGAGGTGTGCAGTCAGGCGTCGGTTCCGACCCAATGCACAACCTGGTTTGAACTTGAATAAGAAAATCGCTCAAATTTCTTTGTCTAACATGGTCCAAAATAAATATAAAATAAACATCAAGTAATAGGTCATTAGCAAAAAAAAAAAAAGCAAGAAATGTGCATTCAAATGATAAATAACATAACCACATTTAAGAATGTATTCAATATCGAATGGCAGATTTCAACAATGCAAAAACTGCAATTACTTTTGCACTAACTAGACACCCTAACTGCTGTTCCTCTTCTCAGCGATGACGACTCATCAGGTTGGTAAGAGGACGTGGCTCAAAACCTTGTTTCTCAGTCCTAGTCCCTGTTTGCACGTGGTGAGTCCTACTGCTTAAGTGTTAACTTTCACTCTTCTGTCCATTTTGTCCAGAAGCAGGCAAGTAGCTTTAAAGAGACACAAGTACTTGAGCAAAATATGCCCTCTAAGTGACCGGAGCCTTTGGCCCATCTGACATCATCCAAGTTCTGGCTTACTATGCTGTTAGGGTCTTGACTAACTGACTTTATGTATGTTGTTAATGGACTGAATGTATGCCCCCAATTCAGATGTTAGCCCTGAACCCCTGTATGTTTTTTCTCTCCCATGTCACTAATGCAGTGTGGTAGGATTAAGCTCAAGGCTCACATTCTAGCTTTTCGCTCTTCATCCGTAAGGTTTGGCCTTCTTTCTTTCTGTTGAAGAAAGCCAGGCACGCGGCATAATTCAGAAGAGCCCACCAATGCAGGAGCACTGACAAGGCTCTGAGAGGGAGCGCCATATACAATGCTGAAATCAGGGGACTCAGCGATGCAGAGTCGATCTGGCCTTAGAGAAAACGTTCCTGCTTCATACCAAACCTGGTAGCAAAGGCAATTTTCTGCTTCCCACAAGTCACGACTTTTGGTCGTGAGGAATGAGAATACGCCTACTGCTAAAAGAAGCACCTGCTTTGGGCCAGTGAGAAACTGGTTGAGATGAGTGGAAGCCTGGGGACAGATACTGAGGAAAAGCCCAATCTGAAGTGGGTGGGGCTAATTAGAGACTTAGCTGTGAGTGTAAGGCAGAATATTTAAACAAGGATCGATTGGGATGACACTGAGGCAGTTGAAGCAAGATTAGCCAGAGAGATGTCCCAATAGCAAATCCTACCTTAGGGAGGAGAGAGATTATTTAGATGAGATGACTTGTACAAAACTCGGGGCATATCTCCTGTCTTGTGGAGCCCCTGACTAGGGTTTGTACTGGGGCATAATGGGAATCCCTCTTTGACCTTCATGAGACTTCATCTTTTTATCGGTGCCTAATTAGGATGGCTAAAATGGTCTGTGTTTAGTGAACACTGCATAATTTGCCCCATTCACAGTGTCAGCCTTCTGGTTCCCATGTGATGGAGACACTGCAAATGTGAGCCGAGGAGGCTTCACTCCTGTCTACACTCACGGATGCATGGAGGTTGTAAGATCCTTGCAAGCACAGGCATTAAGGCAGCACTCTGCCCCCAACAATGTGAGGCCAGCTTTGTGTACAGTAAAGAGGCATTGAAATTCTTGGAACACCTACATCTGGAAGAACATGGTTGTGCTCCTACCAGTGGGAACCCTGATGTCACAGCAAGAGGGAAGCAGCGAGGCCAGCGGATGTGTTCAGCATGTGTGTTGAGGCATAGTTATGATGAACTCCTAGCTCCACTCTTGCTTTTCTTATTTGTTTTTGCATGCCATATAGACAGGCATGAAAAAAGGAAGAGGAATTTTTGGCTTTGTATAGCTCCCTTGTGTCATGTGGCTAGTTTTAAGAATTTAACATTCTCTTCATGGCCCAGGTTCAACTCTCATCCTTAATATGCATTCTGTAAATATTCATGTCTGCACTACAGGTGTGCCCCCATTTTAAGAAAACAACAGATGCGTGGCGTGCACCAAGTAATCCATTAGAGCCTTAATGTTTACAGAAATGAAGGATCACCATATGATTTTGAAACTGCAAACCCTTCAGTGCACTGATAATTCAAATTGAAAGAAAATCAAAACACAAGCAGCTTTGAGGAAAACTTCTATTGTCTAAAGCAGTGCTTCTCAACCTTCCTAATGCCTCAATGTATTTTCATTGTTAAAAAGGGGTCGCGACCCAAAGGGTGAGAACCGCTGTTCTACAAGAGCTATGTGCATACCACTTGGTTCTTGGGTAGCCCCTGGCTAGAGGATCAGGGCTTCATTCATAATCATTAAACAGAGACATGGAGCATTGAGAGGTCCCCCAAAGAGCCAGGATCATGGTGAAATATTTTTAAAATGAAGTTTCTCAGGACTAGTTCAGATAACTGAGCAAAGAAAAAACCAGGGAAGGCCGTGGGCACAGAAGACCCAGAATGAGGTTCTAGTGGTCCCTGTCTCCACCAAGAAGGAACAAGAAGATGCAGGAATGATGCTGTGTGTTCAGAGATGGAAATAGAAAGTCCCAGGCAGATGGTAAATACAGGTGTCCTGCAATGGCACTGGTTTGAATTGTGCAGATTCTTTTACATGTGGATTTTCTTCTGCCTCTGTCACCCCTGAAACAGCAAGACTAACCCCTCCTTTTCCTCCTCAGCCTATTCAACATGAAGACAAGGAGGGTGAAGACCTTTATGAAGAGCCGCTTCCACTTAATCAATAGTAAATACATTTTTTTACTTTATTATGTTCTTACCATTTTTTCCTCTAGGTTATTGTGATATAAGAATATGGTATATCATACACAGAACATAACATCTGTGTGAATGGACTGATAGGCTGTTGATAGTTTGGGGGAAGTCAAAGGTTATGTATGGGTTTTTGGTTGTGTGGGAGGTTGGTACCCCTAGCCTTTGTGTTCAAGGGTCAACTGTATTTGAATGAGGTATGACAAAGGTAGTCTGGGAAGCCACCCCTGGAAGTCACCTCCCCTCCTTTCCTTCCTGTTCTTGTGGTTTGGTTCTGCAGTCACAGCCCCTTGCTTATCCTTTATTCCCCCATCGGTGCCACTGTCACTCTTACACACAGTGACACGGGTTTGGCTTTTCCTTGTAAGAGCTGGAGGTGTTTGGGCAAGTGCCACCGACAAGCTGTTCCTAGCCTTGGAGTATCATCTCATACCTCCAACCCGTCCCATTTCCTGTGCAAAGCCCATCTGTTCTTTAAGCCTGGCTTGTGCAATCTCCTCCCAATTCCTACAGCATAGCTATCTTCCCCTCTAGCCCTAGCAGTTTTGATCTTGAACTGTAATTCTCTATGCTGTGTCTTCTCTTCCCTGGGAAACTGCACAGGGTGGGTTGGAGCTTCACATCTCTGTGGTGTCCAGCATCGTAGGTAATAAATACATCCTGCTCACAGTACAAATAAGAGTCCTAGATTGGCCTTTGATAAGAATGTCAACTTTCTGTACCATCTCAAATAGCAAACAGGGGATGCTTGAACACAGAGCATACTGTGAATGTGTTAAGACTCTGAATTAGCATTGCGTGCGTTTGGTCCAGCAGTGAACTCATCTCTGAAAACCATTTGGTTACCTTAACTGGCAACACTTATCACATTGACCTTTCAACACATAGCAACATTTATCTCCACACACGGTAAAAGGCCACACTTTAGTATAAAAGACTTAGAGAGGATGTATTATTAAATGTGTTTCTGAACCACTTATTTCCAGGTAATCACACACTTGTGAGCACTGTGAGGCTGACATTTGCATGTCCCTGGATCATGACAACAGAGGATTATATAGTCTGCCACTTATTTTTGTCCCCTTTTTTCAACTTAGCTCCAATGAACCCAGAGAAAAAGATCTAAAAAAACCAAAAATCCAAGTAAGCAGAACACTAGCTTTTAAAGCATTTAATAAGAAGGCATAAACAAGTGATTTTCTTTATTTTCAAAAGAATAAATTTACATACGGTACATAAGCAAGACAGCTGCGGGCGTCCAAAATAGAAACCTGGGGCATATGGCAGCGAAACGCCACACGCTTTGATTACGCTGGAAGTGCGAGTCGCCTTTCGGGGTGAGGAGATCGCATGTTACAGTGAGACCCTGGAGCATATTGTGGAGTGATTTCAGCCACTGCCACTAGAGGGATTTTAGTTCTGGAGTCTCTTCTACTTTGTTATCTTCTGAGTATTCTATGATGATGCATCACTGGCATGAAATGATGTGTCTTGCAGGACGGACGCCCTGGCCCAAGGTGGAAGTGGGTTGGGGGCAGGATGGAGCACATTAGGAAAGGGCATGTCATCATACCTGGCTCCTGGAGGGCCAAAAATCCTGAGGGCTTTGGTGTCATAGTTCCTAAAAGCAAGTTTGGCCAGGCCACGGGTTCTAGGCTTACATGACAGTGAACTTAACTTTTAAAAATTCTTGATCTCCAAGATTCTGGATCAAGAGACAGGCTCTGGACCAAGACTGGAGCCAAACCAGCAGGGGGCAGTCTTTCCCCAGAGAGAAAAATCCATGTCTCAAGGGAACCGCAAGGCATCCTCCCTCCAAAGGGGTGTGCAGTGGTGTGTGAGGGTGTCAGAGCACGTAAGAGAGCCCAGTGCTGAGAAATGAGTGGAAAAGGGCTAAAAGCAAGAGTCTGAATCAGGTGCTGACTTCTTTCCATCAGTTGCTGCCTGATTCTACACCACACAGCAGGAGTGTTCAAAAACTAAACTTGGCCTCACCCACATATATATGTGTGTGTGGTTAGGCCAAGTGTATATATATACAGATTCCAGTTTCTGCAATCATATATTTTAAAAAGTGACCAACCATGACAAATTTGGGGGTCATTCTTTAATATGCTAAGGCCAATATATTCATCCTCAATCCTCAAATTAAGGTAAATGCAATTTTAAATACATCAATACAACTGATCGACCTTCCTACTGGGACTTAAAAGAAACAACAAGAAAAATTACATGTAACATACATATATGTATTTATGAAATGCCATTACCCACGGCTGTGACAATAATCATAGCTCCTCTTTCTAGAAGATACAAATGGGAAAAGCTGATCCCTTGTCAGCTGGCTTCAGACAAATCAACAAAAATCATTTTGTGTAAATATCCAGTGTTGCAATCTGCGGTTTGGCAGCTGGTGGGACAGAAGTGCAGGAAACTGCCTCATCCAACCGCACAGCAGACTCGGCTGGGAGCCTGAAGCCACGGCTCTCCCCGAGTCAGGGAAGGTCATTCTGACTCCTTCCTTCTAACGATGGTTAAATGTGAGAAGACTTCTAAAACAGGATGTTTTACTAAAAAACATTTTTCTCTAGAAATTGAAGCAGTAGGTCAAATACCAAAGATCACCCCAACAATAAGGAGTAGGACGTATCTGAAATCAAGAAAAACCTGGCTTTCAGCTTGAAGACTGGATGCAGACAGAGGTAAGACCCTCTGTAACTTTGAAGGAGGCTAATTTTTCCCAAAGTCTGTGTGTGGCGATGATGTGTTAGGCTCATAAAACATGGGTTTCAGTGTTCAGGCAGTGTACCTCAGTAGATACCTTGTTACCTTGACATTTACACTGAGTTTTAAGAGAGGTGTTAACACCTGTTCCTTATTTTTAAAAACTAAAGAGGAGGCCAGGGAGGTGACTCTCTGGTGTTTTTTTATAATGATCACCTTCCTAAGTTTAAGGAGGACCCACCCTAGTTTTAATGGGTGTTTTATTTGGGTGGCTGGTTTTCCCAAGAGAAACTAAAGTTGTTCTTGCATTAGTTATCCTTAAAATTGCCGAGAGATAAGAGGTGGGAAGAGGAAAATGGATGGGGAACCCTGATTCTAGATGGACAGAACGGAACTGAGAAAGGAAGGAGTAGTGTCAAGGAGGCCTTGTGAACATCAGGCAACGTCATAGGGGCCTGTATCTATTCATCTGTTCTATTGATCCATTTTTCTAGGCAGATGCCAATGCCTCCAAGTTGATATGAAAACAAAAAGGCTGAAGATGAGCAGAGGGCTCTCAGATGTGTCTGTCCACTTGTGCTGAAGGCCAGCCCCCACCAGTGAGGCAGAAGCAGCCAGTTTATTTCATGGCTCAGAAGAACGTGGTAAGTGTGCCTGGAATCCTGCAAAATATGTGGACAAGGAAGAGGAGGTCCCTATTTCATAGCACCTAGAGGAAAGCAAGCTCTTCCCCCTGACCTCATAGCTCTGCCACCTTTAAGCTTTGCACGGCAAGCTCACCACCCCAGCAGACACAGTTCAATCAGATCATAACAACAAGGTGGTCACCTTGTCCAGGGAATGCAGTTTTATACGGGGAACAACGTCCCCATTTTGGAAATGAGATTCAGGGCTTGGCAAAGGCCCTAAATGAAAAGAAACACTCCACTTCCAGCTTCCCCGATCCCCCGTCTCTGCCGGCTGGCTAGAACTCAGTATGGCTCAGAGCCATTCCTAAGCCAGGCCACAATTTCTACTAGCTCATGACTAGGTCCCAAGTTCAAGTAACACAATGGGGGCTGGGGGAGAAATCCCTAAAGATCTTAATTGTGGCATGGGTTCAACTGTAGCATCACCCTGTGACTTAAGATTTTCTTTTTTTTTTAGTCAGATTCTTATTCTGTAGCCCAAACTAGAGTGCTGTGGTGTAACCCTAGCTCATAACAACCTCTGATTCTTAGGTTCAAGTGATCCTCCTGCCTGAGCCTCTGAAGTAGGTATAGGTTCCTGCCATAATCCCTGGCTAATTTTGCTATTATTAGTAGAGATGGGTTCTCACTCCTGCTCAGGCTGGTCTCGAACTCTTGAACACCTGAGCTCAAGCAGTCTGCATGTGTCAGCTGCCCAGAGTGCTAGGATTATAGGCATGAGCACTGTACTTGTTTTTTTTTTTTTTTTTTTTTTAAGAAAAATGAGTTAATGCTTGTCCACCTACAACTTTCCTATGTCTTGCTTCTCATGTCCAGTGGGCTCATTTTCAACTGTTTGAGGCTCACAGTAATCCCAAAAATCTGTGCAGCATTGGCACAAAAGTTGTAGCACAGATGCCCACAGATGTGTAGGTAACAAACTTGTAAGGCACTTCGATCTCCAGTCTCCGCCTGGCCTCCTTGTTCCTCGTGACCACCTTGAACCATGAGTATAGTACTTGCAGAGAGAGATTCTGTACAAGTTGACGAACCAAAAGGATCAATACAATTCCCACTGCAAATTTGGTCAGACCCAAAACTAACATGTCAGTGGTGAGTGGTGGGAAGTTCTGAATGACAGGGAGTGATTCGGCCGGCTTGGACACAAGCTGGAAGAAATGATTGATCCAGCATCCTATAGACACGCCAGCCCCAGCAGCCATAATGGTGGTGGTGTCCGCTCTGGTAGGGCTGTAGTAATCAGACACAGGGTAATTGTAACACAGGACGAACGGCACGACTATGACACACACAGGGAAGAGAGGGCTGGCCGAGTCCAGGCAGTCAATTAGTGTCCAGGCAGGGTACGTGAGGACAATGAGGAGCCCGGTGAGCAGGACGCCACCCAGTACATCCTTTGAGAAGGAGAGAAAAGAACAGTATAAGCCAACAAGTTCATCCTTTTGTACATGTAAAATTTTGAGTAAAATATGGTTGATTTGATATTTAATATATAATTTTTGCTATTTTGTTTTACAGTACATGTTCAAAGAAAGCTTAAGGCTGTAAAAATTTGAAATGAAGGGCTCAGCGCCCATATCACAGTGGTTATGGCGTCAGCCACATACACCGAGGCTGGCAGGTTTGAACCTGGCCTGGGCCAGCTAAACGACAATGGCAATTGTAACAAAAAAGTAGCCGGGCGTTGTGGTGGACACCTATAGTCCCAGCTATTTGGGTGGGTGAGACAAGAGAATCACTTAAGCCCAGGAGTTGGAGGTTGCTGTGAGCTGTGACACCATGGTACTCTACTGAGGGCGACATAGTGAGACTGTCTCAAAAAAAATTTTTTTAAATTTGAAATGAAAATAGGTGAAAATCTACACAACAATTATGCTACATATTTTCTCTCTTTTTTTTTTTTGTAATAAGTTCTGTAATTTTTTTTTCCTTTTTATAGAAACAGGGTTTTGCTTTGTCAGCCACACTTGAATACAATGGCCTGATTTGAACTTACTGAAACCTGGCATTCCTGGGCTCAGGTAAACTTCCTGCCTCTCAGACTCCCGAGTGGCTGGGACTGCAGGTGCTCACCACCACGCTTAGCCAATATTTTTAATTTTTGTAGAGACAGGGTCTCTTTGTGATACCCAAGCTGGTCTTAAACGCCAGGCCTCAAGCAATAGTTCCATCTCAGCCTCTCAGAATGCTGGGATTACAGGCATGAGCCACCATGACTGGCCTCTCAATTTCTTTTCTTAATACCTAAACTTTCATTGCCCCTTTGATCTTATTTTATGACATAAATACATTAAGTATTTAAATATTTAATGTCACAAGTATTGTCATCATATTTACAAAGGAGGTACTATCCTTTCTTGGCAGGCAGAGGTTGGGACTACAGTCTGGCTGGAAGGGGAAGCACATTCATAGCAAGCACATCATTGTTACTTAGAGGATACTTTCTGCTGGTGAGGTTGAGGAGACATTTGGGATGTAGTGGTACTGAGGCTCCGCCATGTCAGTCTTGGCACTGTAACTCTATCTTCAGAGATAAGATTTTAAACAGTGTACATACTATTTCATTGAGCAGATGTACCAAGCTTTACTTAATTAATCCCATTTTTTGTAATAGTGATTTTCCTTCTTCCCTTCCTTCCCTGCTTAAAACATCCTTAACTTCTTGATGTCACACATTTTCTTCTCCTCTGAGTCTGTACATTACAAAATTTATTAAAAGGTGAAGTTTTAATGTAATGGATAGATTCATAGATCCACCACCTAGAATTCAACACTGCCTATAGTTTGGCATGTATAGACTTAGACTAGAATTCTAAGGCTTTGCCTTTCTTTTTCTAATAGCTTCATTATTTGCATTTATTACTCTTGCTTAGTTTCTAATAAATGACACCTGATTTGGGTCAACAATGGATGAGAATTAGATCTTAGAAACAGTCACTACGGCAATAGCAAATTACATAGAGTAGCAGGCATCCACCCATTCTTTCAGGGACCATGCGTGAGCGCCTGCTGTATGCCAGATACAGAGCTAGAGCATCTGATGTGAACCAAGCATGATCCCTAACTACGCAGCAGCCTTGCCTAGTGAAGAGACAATTACTGTTATTTAAGAGGCCAGCGCGAGGATCTTGACGGTCCCTTGGGGCTGGAAAGGAGTCAGTAAACAAGCAGAAGCCACTCCACACAGGGCCCTACTGTCCAGCCCACTGTAAGCACGACGTCCTGGGGGCAGCGTGAAGCCGCTGAAGTAGCTCTCACTGGGCAACGACAGGACCAATGCTCACTTTAGGAGACATTCTGACTGCAGGGGTGAGGCACCTGCTTGCCTCCTCGCGGCGGCCCCTCACTCCCTGCGCGGTCCTTCCCCTGCATGACCCTGTCGGGCTCAGCACTCTGCGGCCTCCCTCTGTGCGCCTCATTTTCATGCACTTGAAAATATGGACTGATGTTGCCTTAATTTTGGAGAAAAGAAAAATCCTTCCCTTAAGCTTCCTGGTTTCCAAACTTGAGCCAAACTGTTTGACTGAATTTTGTACACGTTATCTCCAGTTTCTCAACTTGACATACAGCTGCTAAGATTCTGACTTAGATGATAACGCTGCTCTCAAAGGCCACTAACTAGACACCAGCCGATGTTTTCTCCAGTATCCAGGTTCTGAGGAATTACGCAGTTGAAGCACGTGCCCTATCTAGGCCAATCAATGCCCAGGATCCCTAGCCCCACCTACCAGTGACCCAACCTGGGTGGTCATGTGACCCAGCCAGACCAATCAGAATGAATTATAGGGCTTGTATTTGGAATTCTCAAACAGAAATCTCTCTTCCTCTGAGCACTGCCCTGGGAATTAAAACCCTTTACTTAGCAGACTTTTAATAGTCAGCTTTTATTAATGTTACCCTGCACTAGCCTGGTTCTTCTGTGACCTCTGGGAAGTCTCTTTCTTGGTTTCTTCCTTTAGATCTTCCTCTTTCCACATCCTAACCCAGGGCATTTTCACAGATTCTTTCTTTAAGCTTTACATATTCTCTCCTGAAGAGCTGGCTCGGTCCAGGGAGGAATAAACTCCAGTCTCTATCTGTGCGACTTTCAAATCTGTGTTCTCAAGTATCTCTCTCAAACTCTAGTCCTGCATTTTTTAACTGAATGCTAAACATTTCCATCTGGATGTCCTGTCAGTCCTCCTAAGCCAATTTGTCTAAAATGAAAATTACCAACAACCAAAAAGAAAAATGGGTAAAGGAAATGAGTGGTTTAAAGAAAAAGAAACATAAATGTTTTTAAATATATGAAAATATCCCTTAACTCACTCATAAGATATGAAAACTAAACTATACTGGAGAGAAACTGAAATTTTATGTTCCCACAAGAATCAGTACACATGCATTTGTATGGCAGTTCTATTAATAATGACCCCACATGGGAATAGCCGGGCGTTGTGGCGGGCGCCTGTAGTCCCAGCTACTCGGGAGGCTGAGGCAAGAGAATCACCTAAGCCCAGAAGCTGGAGGTTGCTGTGAGCTATGACGCCACGGGACTCTACCAAGGGCAATAAAGTAGGACTATGTCTCTACAAGATTAAAAACAAAAAAAAAAAATAGAGTTAAATATAAAAAAGAGTAAACAATCTCTAGGGCAACATTACCTAATGCTAGAGAATTAGATGGCAGGTGTCAGCCTTAGATGGGACTTTTACAAGACTGGGCTGATCGGATTTATGACAGGGTGCTCTGTTTTAAGATGCAGGTTGCCCATTACATGCTGTAATATTAACAACTTATAATTTTAAAAGTATTTGTAAAACATGTTGAAAGTTTGAAAATTCTAGAGACATAATTGTAAATTATATTTGATGATTTTTTGAGAATGTTCAATTTTGCTATAAAGAAAATAAACGGAATGGATAAAAATTATGAGATGTATTAATATATGTATATGTAAAAAATGAGCCAGTAATTTAAGTGATGATGCGGGCAGAATTGTGAAGTATTTCAGTGCCTATAAGTAAATTAGTAACCTATGATACATGTTAGGCAGAAATAATGTAAATTAGAACCCTGTAAGGCATGAAAGGGATAAATTAATGCAAATTGGTAATTTCAAAGATATGGTAAACAAAGATAAATTAAATAGATAATATCTTTGCTGAAAAAAAATAAAGAAGAGGTAGAATGACTATAAAGCCCCAAATAGTCATAAGTAGTCTATGTGGTACAATGTGGTATTCAGTATCCATGAGATGGTAAGTTGTTTATCCCAGGTGACAGCCATGATGGTTTGATAAATACTCTACCTAAGCTACAAATAAAATCCACAGGTATTCATAAGGCTTCTGGTGAGCAACAGCTTTTGGCCAAGCACTTGCCCTTGTATTATCCAATATAACAATTATGTGTTGGTTCTAGACACCTTCTGTTTGCCAAGCACCTATGATCCAAGTTCAGCTCTATCCTCAAAACTGCACCGTTAGAACAGAAAACTGCTGCAGCGCAGATGAGACAGAATCTAAGAACAGGGGACATTCTCTATTTCAGATATCATGACGCTTCTCAAATCCTTTCCCCCTTCCTAAATAAGATAATCTACTTCATCCGTTTCCTCTGCTTATCATGTGTGCTTTAAATTAACTTAATAAACTTTATGGTTTTTTTTTTTTTTTTTTTTTTTGCATTTTTTGGCAGGGCTGGGTTTGAACCCACCACCTCCCGCATATGGGGCTGGCGCCCTACTCCTTTGAGCCACAGGTGCCACCCAACTTGATGGTTCTTTTCCATGACTGTACTCAGGGTTTGAAGTGTGGTTGGTGTTCATTAAGTCATTTATGGATGACTAAATTAATTACTTTTTTCATATTTTTACATGGCATGAAAGAAAAATATTGTTATTATGATTGGTTTGAGTCTTATAAAATGTTAAAACAACTATATTGGGAGTAAAATACAGCATAGCTCATTCTAGAAAATAGGTTGACAATAGATACAATTTTTAAAAGTGTCCATATAATTATGAAATACATATTCACTATCTGGCACTCAATTTAAGGGAAAGTATTTGACCTATAGGGACAATGTTACAATGGTTATCTGTGAAATATAGAAATATCAGAAATTTTTCATGATTATTAGAAAATATAGTGAGATTTCAAATTCTGTAATTTCATCTTCTTTCAAATAGCCTTAGTTCATATTTTACAATAATCATAGTAGAATATTTTCCAAAGTTTTATAACAAATTGACTGGTTTCTTTCCTGAAATAGAGACTTTGCAATTTCCTTAAATCATAAGGATGATAGCCATTACATTGAATGATCATTTTCTGTTCTTATGGCTTAAAACTAGCATAAATAAATTGTAAGCATACTTAAGAACTGAAATGAGTGTTTTCAACTTGCATATTTCAAAATAATTGATTGTACATATTTATTTTAAAGGTGAGATTGGAAATCTCCATCTCCCACAGTGTTGCTTGATTGTGTTACCACTTACTACACCTCTATAAATTTTAAGTTTTTTCTTTCAAGTGATTGAGCTATGTATCTGAGGACAGTTAATGCTTTTTCAAGAGGAGAAAATATTTATTTTTGTTATTAGTCACTGTTTCTTCAAAAGTATCCTCGTTATCGACTGCAGCAGACAAACTATTTACAATACAAGGCGATAAAATAACCATTTTAGTATTCTCGTCTATTCTATGAGTCAGAAATAGGGAACACTGTGGGAATGCAGCTTCCCACTTCATGAATCTGGGCCCTCAGCTGGGATGACGCAATCAGGTGCCTTTAGCAATAGGGCACCAGAGAAGCCATAAATGGAAGTGTTAGAAGGAACATGGTTTCCTCACTTATATGCCTGGCCCTTGGTTAAGGATAAAGGATGGATTTGAGATAGTCTTCAGGTGGAACTCAACGGAAGCATTTAAACTTGGTCTGCCTACCATTGCAGCATTAGGATTGTCAGACTTGTTACATAGAGGTCAGTGGTCCCAGAGTGAGCGTTCCAGTGAACAAGACAGGACTGCGAGCTGGGTGTTGTGAGGGCGGCTATAGTCCCAGCTACTCCGGAGGCTGAGCCAAGAGAATCGCCTAAGCCTAGGAGTTGGAGGTTGCTGTGAGCTGTGATGCCACGTACTCTTAAAAACAAAAAAGACAGAAACTGCCAAATCTCTTCTACGTTACACTGCCCAGTTGCAGAGCATGACTTTATTGGTCAAAGTTGTTACACACCACCCAGGTTCAAGAAAGGAGACACAGACTCCATCTTTCCATGAGAGGAATGTCAATCCATTTGCTGACACATATTTAAATTACCAAAAATTATTAGACATCCATAAAGAAAAATTATTAGACATTCATAAAGAAAAAATGCATGGTTAATCATACTTAGCCTTGAGATCAGCATTGTTTTTTGTTTGATCTAAAAATAAAGGCATACATGATAAAAAAAAAATCTGTTCAAATACAGGGGGTACCAAATTGTAATACTCAAATCACATTGGACTTCTGCAATTACAAGAGACAGGAGATACATATACAAGACAAGAAATGGTCTGTACTGAGTATTACAATTTTAATGAAGTTTTTTTTTTCATTTCTTAAAATTTAAGAAATTGTTGGCACCTTCTACAGAGCAAATGCTTTTATGAATCTCGGAGAAAGAATCAAAGGAAGAAACAAAGCTGTACACATAAAAAGATAAAGAGAGCTAAATGCGGAAAATTATATGTGAGAGTAAATGTTGTACTCCAACTAATCAGAAAGTGAAGTTAAAATGGCTTAGAAAGTCCAATAAAAGTTATGAGTAGTGAAAATAAATCTTGCAAATTAGATGCTGCCAATGTTGATAATCTTTCTTTTAATATGGTACATGATTTTATTTTGTGAAATGAAAACAGACTTTCAAGAGTACACAAGGTCCTCAGGATGACACTGGGATTTGCTATAACTCCACTACATCAGCTACACTGGGTTTTAGTCAAGGATGCTAATTCTAGAAATAGAAAGGCTGACGTTAGCATTAGATTTAGTAAATATGTGCCTTCATGTGTTTAGAGATTCTATTTAACCATTCTGTGTAAGTAAATGGAGTAACAAGGTTACATTTATTTACCTTTGATGTGTGGAATGCAGGTTCCAGAATTCTTACCCCTTTGATAAAAGAGTATTTGCATAGGGGAAAGGAGCAAATTAATGACTGTATCGGGCGCATTAATAATCCCCCCTTTAAGAAATGAGCAAATTTAGCAAAATTGCCTTTTACTATATAATCACACTGTCAATCTGATGTAGCTAGAAGACCGTAGGCCTGTTATGCAGGTTTATTTATCCAGCTGTTGGGGGACATGCCATAGAAACTGAACCCATGTAGTGACCACAATCAACACATCTAAGTAAAACTGCAGTCTGACAGAATAGTAACACATACCGAGAACCATTGTGCTGTGACCATACTCTGTTATACAACTGGGATAGAAAAGAGAATTAGATGTAGCCTCTGAATTGATACATTCTATCTGTGTGCATTCCTGTGTGTCTGTGTGCATGGGGGGTGCAGGTATGGCTATCACAGAAAAGAGGATAAGGAAGAAACCTAGTAAAAATAACACGTGGAGAGTAAGAGTATGAATGTAAGAATGTTTAGAAGAGGGTTCATGGATAGTGTATTAGTTGGCTCGTCTGCCATAACAAAATCCCATATGCTGGGTGACTTTAAGGACAGAAGTGTACCTTCTCACAGTTCTGGAAGCTAGTAGTGTAATATTAAGGCTCCGGCTCATTTGGCTTCTGACATGGTCTGTCGTCCTGGCTCGCATGTGGCCACCTTCTCACAGTGTCCATACGTGGCCTGTCCTCACTGCGTGAACACCCAGGCAGGGAGGATTTCTCTGGTGGCTCTTTTCCTAAGGATACTAATGTTATGGCCTCATTTACCAGAATTACTTTCTTACAGGCCTATCTCCAAAAACAGCCACACTAGGGGGCTAGGATTTCAATATACGAATGGAGGAGCTGAGAAAAATGTCTGTCCTTAACAGTGCAAAACATATTTGTGAGTTACTGGATCTCGAAAACTTCCTATCCTTTCATTGACTTCAATCAACTTTCAAGAGACAAATCAGCACAGGACTGCGTGGTAAGTTACTCTAAAACATACTGAATAGCAAGAGATAGAACATTGTACAACGTGTAACAGATTAACAAAAGGACTAGACAGAGAGTGAGCGAAAGGAATCAGGAAGTACTGACCCAATAAAAATCAGAGAATACAAAATACTGAAGACAATGAAATGGAAATCAATACAAAATGCTACTGGGATGTCAAGGAAGATATTATCATCACTTTGATGATAGACGGTCAAATCTGCTCTGAGCAGCAGCTGTTAAGAACATTTTTTAACATTTTGAAAGTTCAATTTGTACTATTCAGAATTAGTGTCATGACACAGTCCTTAGCATCTGAGTAATGATACACTCAGAAAGATTTTATCCTCAAGTGAATCATCTACTCATTACCTCACCACTCAAAATATGAGGTTGAAATGTTTTTAAATTTTAATTTATAAGCAAGCATAAAATGGTATACATAATCACATCTATATAATACACAGTCTTCCTTTAGAAACTTATAATACGTACACATATATGCCAATACATTGGATCATGTTCAGTGGCAGTCTTCTGTTTAATAATAAATTTAATTCTGTGGGTTTTTTTACACGAGGCAAATCTCTGCTTCTGATTCATATTGTGCAAGATTAGTAGCCAGACTTTTCTACAATATAAATAAATGTAAAAATATCTTTGCAAAAAAGGCTTAACAAAAATAAATCACTTGGCAAAGCTGTTCTGTGATTCATATAACACAATAATTATTTAGTCACTTTCTGGAACAAATGATTCAAGCCTCCAACTTGACTTTTTTTTAAGTGTGACAATATTAAATAAACTTATGTCCATAAGACATAATGTTTGAATATTGATTATTTATCATTCTCCGTTAAAATAGAAGTTAAAGTACATATCACTATTGAAATTCAGCCTTTAACAAGTAGTTATCAATATTTATTTGACTTTTCTTTTACTTTATGGTAAGTCAAGTAAGAGAAAGTTTAACTGTTTAAATATGTGACTAATGTAGATATTTAAAGATAGTTCAGTAATATTTGTACTTTATATGCTTCATCCATTTATTTGCTTTTAAAGAGTTTCCCCAGGACTCTTGCCATTGCTCTTCTTTAAAAGACTGAATTCCTTGGCTCAGTGCCTGTGGCTCAACGGGCTAAGGCACCAGCCACGTACACCTGAGCTGGCGGGTTCGATTCCAGCCCGGGCCCGCCAAACAACAATGACGGCTGCAACCAAAAAATGGCCGGGCGTTGTGGCGGGCGCCTGTAGTCCCAGCTACTTGGGAGGCAGAAGCAGGAGACTCACTTGAGCCCAGGAATTGGAGGTTGCTGTGAGCTGTGATGCCACAGCACTCTATCCAGGTCGACAGCTTGAGGCTCTGTCTCAAAAAAAAAAAAAAAAAAGAGAAGGACTGAATTCCATTAAAACTTTATATTACTTTAAATAAATTTATGATAATTTTCTGCATTCTTCCATAATCTTTGTTTTTTTTCCTCTTTCTTGACATTCAAAATGCTGATGTAGGTAAGAACATTGGATCAGAAATGGTGCATTCATTTTACCATCTTTCTTTTTTCCTCTAATTAACTTCTAACAGAATAGGTAGGGTTACCGTTCCAAAATTCTAATTATCTTAACTATTACACATTTGTCATGGGAAGTATTACATATGTTTGAAATTACTACATCACTTAAAAGGATACTGCAGAACAAAAAGATAAATATATATAGACACATACACACACAGAATGCCAAAGGCTGTATACACATTAAGAAAGGAAAATCCTATAATAAAATTGGAATACTCAATGTATACCAATAACAAAAGATGAAAACAAGTCACATTGAGCACCTCTTGTCCTCAGAGAAGTCAAATGTGACATGAGCATTACAAATTTAATATAATATTTTTTACATCATTAAAAAATCACGTTTCCCATTTTCACATTTCACTTTTCACATTTTCTGGCACTCTCTGTGTACTTGGTGGCCTAATAAACTAATGTGTATGCACTTGCAGGCCGGCAGGACCCGCCTATTTATCTGGTTCTATTAGTTTATCACTAACTCTTACCCAGAACACTAGCAATTTCAGTCAGTCTCAAGTACATTCGAAGGGAAATTTGATTCTGTTATGATAATTTTTTTCACATAAATACTAACAACAATGGGTCATGGAACTGGAAAGACAGGAAGGGTTAGTGACAAAGGGAAAGAAATTGATGATTAATGCAAGTTATGATGAACATATCAATACAGACCTTGAGCTCACAATTGTGTAATGACACTAGTGGTCAAAATGAGAAAAACTTGCAGGTCAAAGGCATCCAATATCAATCACTCCTAAAAACCATGTAGTGCAACATAGAAAGCAAATAAAATCACCTAGAACTCAACACCAATAGCATATCTGGGAGAGAGTATCCTGAATACTTTAACTTACATGAAAGTAAGGAAATACAGCAGTGACACTACAAAGATGGTCCAGAGAACACATGATACCCGAGAATAAAGCAAGGGCTGAGCCAAGAGAAAGGAGCGTGGAAAGGTCCTAACAGGGAGACATAGGGCTAATACTGGGATCTTACTCCCAGGAAGAAATGGCCCCATTCTGATTGTATTCATAATTAGTAGTGGAAAGCCAAATTAAAGGTGTATCTGTGTGTATATATACATATATATATATTCCATAATACACAGGTATATATACCTTATATACATTTATATATACCTATATGTGTGTGTATAACTTATATATATACATACACATACATAAAAATAATAAGTACTACATTCATATATAACATGTAAATATTATATAATAAATGAAATAAATATATTTATTACCTATCAGTCAAATTTATTTCCAGGAATAAACTCTAAATATTCCTCTCCAAAAGTAAGAAATAATATATACTCAATTCTGTATATTCATTATGAACAATTGGATACATTCCAAATATTCACTATGCTGATTATATATCTTTACTGGAATATAGTATAGACATTTTTATTTTATTTTATTTTTTTTTGAGACAGAGCCTCAAGCTGTCACCCTGGATAGAGTAACGTGGCATCCAGCTCACAGCAATCTCCAATTCCTGGGCTCAAGTGAGTCTCTTGCCTCCGCCTCTCAAGTAACTGGGACTACAGGTGCCCGCCACAACGCCCGGCCATCTTTTGGTTGCAGCCGTCATTGTTGTTTGGCGGGCCCAGGCTGGATTCGAGCCCACTAGCTCAGGTGTACGTGGCTGGCGCCTTAGCCCGTTGAGCCACAGGTGCTGAGCCAATGTAGACATTTTTAAAAGACATACAAAATTAGCTTAAATAACAATATTCCTAAATTTTTAATTTATCTTTATGATTAATTTTTTAGAGATGGGGTTTCTCTATCTTGTCCAGGCTGACTCAGAACTCCTCAGCTCAAATGACCCTCCTACCTTAACCTCCTCAGTAGCTGGGACTGTAGGCACACACTGTCAGACCGCAGACCAGTCAATATTTTTGATGTTAAACATTAGATCCATTTTGTAATTTGAAACTTATTTGAATATTTTATAGGTTGCTATCCGAGACGACTTTATAAGAGAATAAGAAAGTACCTGATACTAACCTAATTATTTAATTAGAAAAACGATCACTTCACAACTTTTAATGAAAGAAGATATTTGGACAAGAATTATCAATAGATTATAAAAGCCACTCATTGAAACAGGGCTTAACCACAGATAGCACCAAACCAATCTGATTTCAATGTCCATGTTTTCTATCTCCTCAGAATAAATATTGAGGTCTTAAGTAGGCCACTGACACGCCAGGCTCCCTAATTGAACTAATATAAATATTATATTTATAAATCAGTGTACTTATTTTGCTCCTTGATCTTCTACTGAGCAGCATATATTAAAAAAAAAATTCAACTCACTGGCTTCATATAAGAGAATTTATTGAAGAGTTCCAGATAACTGGGGAAAACTGTAATTGAGGTAAATAGTGCCCTAAATAGAGTATCACTGTAAACAAAGGTTTGGTTTTAAGTCAGTATCCATATAATGAGAAATTGAATATGGCCAAAATTTCTCCTAAATAACATCTTCAAGAGCCCAAGAAATTTTGTACTTTCTCTCTGTAATGCCAGTCGAGTCAGTTTTCCTCTAGTATAGGAGTTGATTTCTGTTGCTTTATGATAACACAGGATAAGTAGCTGTTGACAATTCGGGGGCCAACAGGTATGAGGTCATGACCGGAGTGACGCACAGGGGGCTGCTCTGCTCTGTGAAGCTCAGATGCACACCGAAAAACAGGGGTTCAGGATACATCACCGTGGGAGCACAGATTCCTTCAGTCTCCTTCACTATCCTTATGCATTCTGTTAAGTTAGCATAAATCAGATTGACTTTACAACAGAAAATATGTGGATAAAATCTGTACTTTTCAATGAGTTTGGCCCCAACGTATGCCCAGGTTCCCGGCATTTCTCCTTTGTCTGAAGCTGTAGAGATCTAGGCCTACAGTCTTCCCTCTTCACGCTGTCACACCATTCACTTCTATTTTATTAGCAAAAGTTTTCCAGTGGACAGAGTTTGGCCTTACAGAAGGTCCATTCACACCTCATTTAGGTGAACAGTCTATAGGAAGAGGGCAGGAGGTGAGAAGAGGGAAACGAATTCAGTGCTATCTCTGGAAAATAAAGTTTCTGTTTATATTAACTAGTAAAATTTCTGGTTTTCCTTGAATGAAAACAGCTGAACCAGAGTGCCTGGCTGGGAGAGCAGAGCAGGTTGAATATTGGCTTCCATTGATTCTCATGATGGAAAGTTCTTTGATGTGTGCAGAATACATAACATGGAAAGGAAGCCAGCAATGAATTCTGCTGAGTATCCTTGTTGGTTTCAGGCTAAATATGCATTCAGTGTCTTTCCAGCCGTGTGAGGATTCAATACAACTTGCTTTAATTAGTGATCATCTTGTCAAGGGTTTTGAATGTTTCTTTCTATCCACATATACCCACAAATACCTGAAAAGAACAGAAAAGGATTTCATGATATTTCCTACTCTAGATCCATGTAAGAAACATAAATATTTTCAAAATACATACTCAACTCCCTAGCGTTACCCCCTGCACACATGGGGAGAGCATTTTCCATTATACCTCCTTTGGTTCAGCCTTCTGCTTTCAATAAGAAAGTGGGTCAGTGTCCAGGACCACTCACCGGGAATTGGGATGAACTTTGTTAGCACTTAGTGTTGTAGTGTTACAAATCTCACCTTATATCACCAGCCTTGGTATCACCTTCTACTTTTGGCCCCTTTCCAGACGTACAGAATCAGAAACATTGGGATCAGAGTCCAGCAGTCTGTGACTGAATGAACCCTCCAAGTGACTGTCAAGTAGGCTGAAGTTTGAGAACTGCTTCCTCACTACAAAGAACCAAATTATCTGTAGTGTGTTCATCTTAAATCCTAGTGAGGGTAGAATCCCCCATAGGGTAAGCCTATAAACAAGATAACTCTTGGAAAATATAAGGCACATAACTAATTTGAACCATTTGTCTGAATCAAAGAACAATAGGTTTATTGCTAATGTTGTATTGATTTCATCTTTATTCCCCTTCAATATGAAGAAAATGGTGATATGAACGATATTTAATGAATGATTTTTTAAATTTATTTCATCTTTCTTCTGTCGTTTCAGAAAATATTCCTGTATTTCTCACTTGTTATAATTAGAAAGTTATGCTCTTATTATTTTGTTTTATGCTTCATCAACTTCATGTCACTGAAATTATTTTAAATGTGCCTGTTCTAAATGGAACCTGGAGTAATAGGCCTAGAGTTACATTTTTAGCCAAGCCACTGAAATGGCTAGAGATTGCTAAAGATATAGAATCCTTATCTTTCAATTTCCCCCTCTTACACAATTGGGTAATAGTACCTGAAACCTATGGAAAATCATGTTATCAGGTTTAATTAAATAAAGTAGGTAAAGAGTAGACATGGGAGTCTAAGGGCTGAGATTTGCTGGAGAAAAAATGCTACATAACTAAGATAATCTTCCAGATCTATTATCTCTCTTCTAAAAGAATCCTCTATTTCGTTTCTCTTATTTGTAATCTCTTCTGTCAACTCTTAGTAATTCACTGCAGGTGAAGGTTGTGTTTACTGGTGAGAAATCCTGCTTTCACTACCACAATAGGTTTCCAACTAAATCTAATATTCTTTTAAAATCCTCTACCTCTAATCTTAATTAAGTGCAATAATTTTTCAAATGAACTCTTGTTGATGCTCCATCTAATTTGTACATAATGATGGAAAATAAGAAAAAAATGCAGATAGATTTCACTTGCTATGGAGAAAAGAATTTTACTCCATCTTCTTCTAAAGATAATTTGAACAAACAAAAAAAGTAAGCATGGTCAAAGATAAGTGTGAAAATCAAAAGTAAATGAGAAATTGTTATCATTTTGATAGCAGGAATGAATAAATTACTTTATCAATATCATTTTTAGTAATAGAAACAACAAAACATATTTTTAATAAACCATCCCATCTTTTTTTGCACTTATTTGAATTCAAGAAATAATATAAGACATAACATTGAATTCCTTCAAAATTTCAAACACTTTTATATGGCTCTTTAAAATACTAATATTAATTGAATTGCATTTATGATACATTAATAAGTATTTATAAAAATACTTCTATTCATTACAGCACTTAATGGTAGCTCCCTTCTCCTAAGTCTCTACTCTTCCTCTGACTATGTACATTTTTATTATTAAAAAGAGGAGATCTTTTCATGACTTTTATAATCTCAAAGACTGGAGGAAGGATGATTATTTCTAACTTTAAAGAAAAATTAATAAAAGTGAAACAAATAGCTCGGAGCTCAACCTCTTAGCTTAAGTCAACATCAGAGAAACAAAGAGCTTCTTCAGTGCTCTCAAAACAATCCTGTCTTGTAAACACAGACACAAATTCACTGAAAATTAAAAACAAGTTTTCAACGTTCGTGTTCTATAATTATATACTTTGCATTCATTGCCCTGTTTAGAGTCACGTAAGATTTAGGATGGAAGTGTATCTAGGGGGACTCATACAAAGCTGAAAATCTGAAATCCTTTACGTGTAGAAGCAGATTAAAAAATACTCAGAGTTGTATTACTCAGTATTCGCCAATCCGTATAGAAGTTGCTTAAGGCCAAACATAAACATTGTTTTATTTATCTTGTCTCTCCCTCTTCCCCACATCAAGTTAAACGCCAAGCTTTTTGAATTCTGCCTAAAATGTGTCAATTATTTTTATTTTCTTTGTCTTTATTCTATTAATTTGTACATGGACTAATATTACATAGTCCCCTAAAAGTGGTCTATGCCTTCTGTATTTGTTGTGTTTATGGAATCTCAATAGTATGTTTTTCCCTGGTCAATTTACAATATCTGCTTAAAATGTGCAAAATTTGTTCTACTAAATTATCTCTATGAAAATAATTGGTGTGACTTGTACATTCAAATATCTGATACAGCTTGTGATGTAACGTGTCAAATATCTGGGAGATATTTACAGGATGAAAAGTAATTTCCTGTATGGTAAAGTTTTCAGTTAACAAGAGAGATTTATATTTTGCGATTTTTGATGTAATAAGTATTATACCTAAAAGGTAATCAAATTATCAAAGTAGATTGGTCTGAGAAGTTAAATTTAGATACACATGGCCAGAGAAACTTCAGCATTTAGGGGATGTGTTTTAGGAGAGAAGCTGCAAAGGAGGTACAGGAAAATAGCCACACAACTAATTTGCTTTTCTTGTTTATCAACTGTTACATTCTGAAATTTACACATTAGAAAAGCGAAGCCAATAAGGAGACCAGAGGCAGCCCGTATGCACAGCTCTCCTGGAGAGGAAGGAAAGTGGTGAGTAGATAGATAATTCATCTCTGGATCAGATGACTAGGGGAGAGCACTGGAAATCAACAGAGAAGTGATAGAAGGCATCCAAAATGAAAAAGAGGGAAGTGGGGTGACCCATTCCACAGGATTGGGGTACTAGGAGAAGACACATGCGTGTTGGGGGGAGACGGAGGGGAGGACTCTGGGGCTCTGCACCTCCCCCTCATACGCAGTCTGAGCTGCACGTGGCCCCTACCCCGCATCAGCCTCCAGTCTGAAACAAGATGATTGGAGTCTGTGGGGTGGTGTTGCTTCAGAGAGAAATCACAAAGGGATGCCACTGGTCCCCAAACCCTGGACACTGTGGCCAATGCCTTTTTAAGGTCACAGCCTCAGAGCACTGCCATGTATCCAGGTCAGATCTATTGCTCCCACTTCCCCATCACCCCTTCCAGGCCAGAGAGGGAGCAGGGAGATAAGTGCTGTTGTGCGCCCCAAGAGCAGGTGCTGCGTCTTCCCCCACCACCTGGAGACGAGCAGAGACTAGCACTGCCCCTGGGACTCGCTCCTGTGCCAACACCCAGGTAGTTTTGCCACTATGGACCTGGATGCAGTGAACTCATGCCTCCCCCACCAGTCCACAGGCCACCACCATGATTCCACCACCTACTGACCAACTGCCTATGACATGGAAGAGGCTAGCACTGTCAAAGGCTCCAGAGAAGTCACCCCTTTTAGGCCTAGTCAATCTTCCAGCCTAGGAGTCCAACCCACCATCCAGGGGCCTGTCTCCTTACTGAAGTACAGAATTCTCAGCAAAGGAGATCGGGCATACCAATAAAGCTATCTGTTTGAGCTGAGAGAAGCAGTCTAGATTTGGGGGTTGGGGGGTTGAGGAGGGACCAGCATAAAAACTCTAGTAACATAAAAAAAAAAAAAAGGCTGTTTGGACATCTTCAAAGGATCACACTAGCTCTCCATTAGTGAACTTCAATCAGAAGGATATTGTTGAAATGGGAGATATGAATTTGGTGTATGGATTGCAGGCAATATCAGTGGAATTTATGAGAAAGTTGAAGAGTAATGCAAAGAAACCAAAAAAGAAATTCAGGGCATGAAGGAAAAAAATCACTAAAGACATAGATAATACCATTGATGATCTAAGAAACACTGTAACAGAAGTCCTAGGAATGAAAGAGGGAGTGTCATATAGGGAATGTCAAAATACAGTGGTAAGTTTTAACAACAGACTCAACCAAGATGTTCAGAGCTTGAAGACACAGTTTTTGAATTTGTCTAGTCAGGAAAATTGATAAAGAATCAGGAAAAAGGAATAGTAGTTCTTAGAAATATGAGATTGTTTAAAATGAACAAATGTAAGAATCATAGGTACCCCGAGGGAGAAAAAGTAAAACAAAAGTATAGTAAACCTATTTGAGGAAATGTTGAAGGAAACTGCCCCAGTATTGATAAAGATATAGACACAATTTAAGGCAAACAAGACATCAACAAGGCACAGGTACATCAGTCTGATCAAAGTCAAAGTGAAGTAGAAACTTTAACAAGCTCTGAGGTCAAAACACAAGTAACTTGAGAAGGAAAAACCATCAGATTAATGGGCAAAATTCTCAACAGAAATATTATAAGTCAGTAGGAACTGGATCCCATCTTAAGTCTTCTTAAACAGAATAACTGGAAGCTAAGAATGTTGCATCCTGCAAAAGTAAGTTTCCTAAAAGAGAAGTAATGGCTTGTCCAGACAAGCAAACACTAAGAAGAGTTGTCCCCAGTACACCTTCCCTAAAGGAAATGCTTAGAAGTGCTATATGCATGGAACACAGTAACTGATACTCATGAGTGTAAAAATGCCCAAAAGTCACAGCTGTCACAAATCAGTAACACAAGAGAAAAAAATAAAGTAACTAAGTAAGAATAAACATTACAACCAGAACCATATCCCTAGCTTACATATCAATACTAACATTGAACTGTAATGGTCTTAAGGCACTATTTAAAAGATATTTATTAGCTGAGTAGATTACTCACAACTGGAATATATTCTGTCACCAAAAAATTCATTTAACTTGGTAAGATATACATAGACTTAAGGTAAAGTCACTGAAACCATATATATATTCCATGCAATGGAAACCAAAGGAGAGCAGACGCACCTATTCTTTAGCTGTTAAAATAGTTAAAATAGTCTTTAAATCAACAAAGAAAGACAAAAATGGCCACTATTTAATGATAAAGTGATTAATACAACCAGAAGCTATAACAATCCTAAATATATGTTCACCTAACCCAGGAGCTCCCAGATTCATTAAATTCTACTGGATCTAAGGAAAGAAATAGTGACATCAAAATAGCTGAAGAGTTCAACATTCCACTGAAGGAACTTGACAGATCATAGAAGCAGAAAATCAACAAAGAAACACTGGGTTTAAACAGTACTCCAAGAGAAATATACTTAACATACTGTTAAAGAACTTTCTACCCCCAAACTGACACATATCCATTTTTTTCATCAGTATAAGAGTTATTTTCAAAGATAGATTATTATGTTAGGTCACGAAGCAAGTCTCATGAATATAGACTCTAATAACTACAATAGCATTGTACTAGTATAAAGACAGATATGTAGACCATTGGATTGCAAAATAGAAACCATACTAAAGTATGTAGCTACAACCAAGTGAATTTCACCCAGCAGATAAAAATATACCTTGGGGAAATGTCAAGATATGTCTTCTGCACATGGTTACCTGGTTTTCCCAGCACCATTTATTGAATAAGGTATTCAATAGGTATTGGCAATAAAGTATTCAATAAATAGTGCTGGGAAAATCAGGTAGCCATGTGCAAAAGACAGAAAATTGATCCTTATCTTCCACCTTAAAAAAATATTTACTCAAGATGGCTTAAAGACTTACATATAAAGACCTGAAACCATAAAAATTCTAGAAGATATGTAGGAAAAAATCTCTTCTGGATGTTGGCCTCAGCAAATAATTTGTGACTAAGACAGCAAAAGCAAACAGAGCAACAACATAAATAAAGGGGATTTAATTAAATTAAAAAGTTTATGCAAACCAAATAGAAAAAACATATTAGATAAACAACCCATAGAATAGTAAAAAGTATTCACAAACTATGCATCTCACAAAAGACTACTATTCAGAATCTATAAAGAACTCAAAAATCAACAAGAAAAAGACAAATAATCCCATCAGAAAAGGGCAAAATACACGAACAGAATTTTTTCACACAGAGACTAACGGCCACGAAACACGAAAATAAGCTCAATAAAATCACAATAATGTATAATCTTACTCCAATTGGAATAACCATGTTAAAAAGTCAAAAAAGATAATAGATGATTTCACAGATGCAGTGAAAGGGGAGAGTTATTCACTGCTGGTGAACATGTAAGCTAGTTAAACCGTGATGGAAAACAGTATGGAGATTCCTCAAAGACCACAAAGGGAAGGGAAGAGCAGTCATTTTATAAAAAGTGACAACTGTACTTGGTTATTTACGATGGCATAATTCATTAGAAATGGAAGATCAAAGATATGGCCTTAACCTAAGCCCAGCAACTGAAGAGGGGAGAAAGGTAATCAGTCATTGGGTTGATTATTTATCTTTTTGAAACTCTATATAATTTTGATGTAGCTTGCCTAGGTATTTAAAGTGATCGGCCTCTTTATTCTATACTTTCCTTTTTCTACTTCCTAATTGTACTACTTCCTGCTGAAATGCATTAGATTCACAAGTTCATTATCACTACTCATCTCCTAATAGAATAGTGGTTTAGAGTAAAGATTTTGGGTTCAATCCTTTTATGTTGTTGTAAGTTATTTAATCACTGGCTTGCAGCATAGTCTTTGAAAATTTCTCACAATTTTTTTCATTTCCTCATCAATAGTGAGAATGATAATACTGTACCTTACTAATAAAATGTAATGAATTATTACATGGATAACACTTAAGAAGTATCACAGAGTGAACACCGTGTACTAACGTGAAAATGCGATATGATGTGAGGTGAGTTTTAAACAGATACCTAAGAATTAATATATAATGTTAACTTTTATCTTCTCACAGATTTTAGGAACAAATGAATACATGTAATACATGTACCTACATATAAATCCAACCAGGGAGTAGAATTTAACTATTTCATACAGTGATCAATAATTTTTATTGAAATAGCAACTATTATTCATTTTGTATACTAAATTATTAACTAGGTAGCTATTAAATGTATTGTCTCGATTTAGAAACAAGAAATTCAAGATTTATATTAATCAAATTATTGGAAATTCATCCCTTAGACAGAAGGCAGTGACATTGCAAATATGTAAATTATTTAAATTATTAGATTTGTTTTGTTTAAATTTCAAGAAATTGTCCCAAAATGTCCATTTTTCTATCTATACATCTAGCATATTCATAAGAGTGCAAAATAACCTAGGGCTTTCAATACATGAGTGTAATGCAGATTATTTTTACTTTTTACCATGAGTAATTTATTTTTTTCCCATCATCTGTATCTCAAGCAAATCATATTTCTAATTATGGGACTACTCATTTTATGTTCCAAAATTAGATATTCCTTTTTCTCAAGTATTTTTTAAAGATTTGCATGACAGTACATTAATCATTGAGAAAACAGGTCATACTTCATACTAGCTGGACATCTTGCCATTTCAATTAAAGGTCAATAAAATAGTGGCATATATTTTCTGCTGAAAAATAGACAGATGGTCAGTTATTCATAGTTGGACATAAATTGAATATGAGACAGTATGACTCATTATCAAATGTGTATTTGTATATTAACCAGAATCTAACTTAAGCATAAAAAATGACTTAGTTTTATTTTTAGCCAAAATGTGTTTGTTATGGGCATAGAATGTTTTCATTAGTGCACCAGTGAAGGGATATATTATTTTCTCTCCTATATTATTTTTTCTATGTAATTCATTTTCTATGCATTTGATTATACTTTTTCTATCTAGGAAAGTTTATATTTTTATTTTAAAATGTAACTTTAAATTAATACTTTATTAATTTTACATTTTACAAGGTAATCATTGCATCTGTACCATGAACGATGATATAAAGTACGTGAGTAATCCTCCTTCCCCCCCCCCCACATGTCTATAGTTTTAAATCAACAGTGTTACTTTTCCATACGCACCTGAATAAAATACTTTAAAACAAAACTTTAAAAGATAATCCACGAATTTATTCTACTCTACCTTTCCTCTTCTTCCTTTAATTTAAATTTTTTACTATGTCTCTTATCCGAAGATTTGTGTTCTAAAATCGATGCTCTAAAAATCGGAATTTAAATATAATGACTGCAGGTGTGCTTGCTGATATAAACCTCTATCTCAGACTTTTCTTTCCTTGACTGTCCACTAGATTTGAGTCCATTGTCTTCTTTCATGGAATTTTGTTACAGAAAAGATAATAAAAGTCTGGTTATCTTCCTAAAAATAAGAACCTCCTTTAAAAAATCTTATAATTCAAAAGATTATTAATTTTAGTGCTCCAAACTTAACATATTCTTAAATTCTTCATACTCATATCTATTGTTAATGTAATTTGGGGCACCTGTCTACTGCTTAATTATGTATTTTCAATTTTCCGTTTTTTTCCTCCCCAAATTTTGTGTTTGAATTTATTTTTAAAATGCATGTTGGAGTCCATTGACTTACTTTTATTCTTTGGGTCCTCAAATAATTGTATAATGAATTTTTTTAAATGCCTATTATTGTCTTTCTGATGATACAGGTTTCTCTCACTCAGGGATGGACAGAGACCCCCTATTTTCTAGGCCTTAGCAAGCTGAACCACTTTTCTGAGGCCAAGCATGTCCAAAAGCCAGACTAATCACTATCCCCTGAAACCATTCCTAAAGAGTATACAGAGCAGAGAATACACCCTAAAGATGACAGCATTCCTCCACAACAGTAGTTTTAAAATTAAGTTCTTCCCTCAACCAAATGGTTGTGGCATTCCATCTACCCAAGCCCTCTTGCCTACAGGGTAGGAAAATAGTATTTAAACCCCTAACAGAAGGCCCAGATGGGTTATTTGCTCAGGAATCCACCTTCCATGTCCTGAAGGCTTTGACTTTTTACCTACTCTTATCTCCCAGTAAAATCTGTCCTTATGCTTACTTGCATAGTCTGTGGATTCATTCTTTAAATCTTCAAGACTAAGGACTCAGCAGAGGAATGATTCCTGCTACACCAATACCTTTTATCTCTTTATTTTTGTATACTTTTTGTTTGTTTGAATGATTGTTTTCATACTTTCCTTCTATTAAAACTGCATGATAGCTTTCTATACTGATTTTCTCTATTGTTTTATCTTAATTTATATTTCCCGAAAGCCTTCTACCCAACATTTGTTAGTTCTTGTTTTATCTTTTACTCTAGTTACTACCTTATTCATACATTTTCTTGTCTGATCTTCTCTTCCTGGAATTCCACTTTCATTTTTTATCATTTTTAACCTTTTCTTTTTATAAATGGTGGTATCCATTTGTGTTTCTATCCCATTATTGTTTATTGAATGGAAAGGAGACCATTATAATTTCTTATGTACTTTGGAGTATAATACAAGCTGAGACATTGTAGAATTGTTAGAAAGGGTCCCTCAGGGAAGGAGGACAATGTAGGTTCACCAGGCCACCATCTCCATGCTGCCCACTTTGATTTTGTGCCAAGTGATGGTTTACTCCATAGAGGAAGGAATGTCCTACTAACCTACCAACCTACAAATCAAAAGTTAGTGTGCTAACTGCAAAAGGATATAGCAAACTCTCTGGCCTAACAATAGACCCAATAGAGTCTTGAAAGTGATGTAGAACAGCCTAAAGAGCAATTACCATGCAAGTGCACCCCTGAGGGGTTCTCAGGGCCTCAAGGGAGGTCTGCATGTACAGGAAGACTCTCGTGTCAAGGTGACCTCTGAATCACAAGGTAGTCCTGACCCAGGTAGTATAAAAGAGGACCACTAGCCTTAACCTTGGGCTCTTTCCCTCTTTGCTTTCCTGCATTGGCAATGGAGACCTGTTGGCTGGGTAGGGTGAATGTATTCTGCTTTACACATTTTCTTACTCTGTAAACTTACCTTTCTCAATAGACTTTGCTTCATGCTTCCCTTATTTTAGGGTGTCTAGTCATTTTTTGACAAAGAGCACTCTAAGAATTGAAAACCCAGATAGCTGTCTGAAACCATAACATTTTAGGACACAGGCAGCTACCTTGAAACCCAACAGAAACGTCAGAAAATGCACCCACCCCAAAACTTTGTATTATGTTGGTGATTTTTTTGGTGAATATTTTCTTAAAAGTTTTTGACATTCAAAACCTTCTGTTCACTTAGCTCTCTATTTTCCCCATTTTATCACAGCTAGGGAAGACATGGTACAAGAGTTTGTGTACTTTTCTCTTTACACCAGTAATACTTATAATGTTCAAAATTATTTGTGTGGTAGGTCTTCTACTATACCCTGTTAACATAAGGGTAAGCTGAAGCAGAGAGCAATGTTTTACTTGAATAGTTAGTAACTGGAATAACTGGAATGTGAAGTCAGGCACACTGGCTCTGACATCTTTGCTTTTCTTGTCTATATTCTGGTCTCCCTTGTGTCTGTTTAGCCTTATAGATTTTATATTGAAATTTTATAAGCAAATTGATAAATAAAAGTAGAATAATAAGAATTTACTCAAAGTAACCACCAACAGAATTTGTTAGGTTTTAGCAGAAGAAAAGACAAAAATGAAAGTAATAACTCTCTGTGGGAGCAACAGGATGGAGAAATAGTCAGAGAAAGCCTAAGGGGAATTCTGTTCCCAGACACAGTGGAGATAACAAGTTTCTTCGAGTGCACTTTCTCTGGAAACTTGGAGAAAACTGGATAAGATTTCAAGAATTAGAATATTTGAATTGTGAGGTGTCAGGGTCCTGCCCCGGGGGCAGGGTCTGCTAAGACCTGTGGAAACTGGTGGTGATCGACTGAAGAAATATAGAGTTAGAAATGATGGTAAAGAAAGAGACATGAAACATAAAGTAGAATTAAAAGTGGGATCTCAGGGATTCATTGCCTGTCATGGGATTCCAACAATGGCCCCAATATTTGCTCCACTCTGCTTTTATTGAAGTCTATTTGCCCAGAGGGTAAGATGAGGGTGGGAACAAAGATGCTAGTAGTTTCTCGGGTTGATCATATCAGTTCCTATTGTTATTATTATTAACCTTAAGGGTAGGCTTGAGAAATCTCAAATCTGAGCCTTATACTGGAAGAGCCTCCCACTTGAGAGCACACACACAGATTTCTAGGGAGGTGTTAAGCTCCACTAGTTCAATGTGGAGTAAAACACCATCTCCTCTGAGGGATCGGTGAGAGAGAGGCATTTTCCTCCTATCATCACCACAGAGGATTTTCCTCTGCAATGAGGGATATAAGCTCTTCTGCCCATATCTCAGGGCTTGAGCTACTCCCTTGATCTCTGCCCCAGGTAAATGCAAATCTCCACAATGGGTATCTGCTTTGCCTGTTTACTAGGCAGGAGATGGCCCAGTATCTTTCTAGGTCTTGTCATAGCCTCTTCTATGACCATTTTTCCTCAGAGTGCTCACAGACCCAGCAGGATGTTTGTAAGCTGTATCACCAACAGACTAGAATTTCAGAAAAGGCAGGAAGATTGCTAGCAATGGCTAGCTTAAATGTAAACTAGCTGACTTTTCTTTGTCCCAACTCATCAGCTTACTTTTTAATTTTCCTCTTTTTGGGGGGCTGGTTTCTTTTGCCAAGAACAGTATCTTTAGTCCCCATTCTCCTGGCATTTAGGGCATATTGATATCAAACATTATTATCCAGAATTGGTAAAATCTTTCAAAGTACTTCTCAGTAGAAACAATAAAAGTTGGAAGAAAATAAAATCATATCTTTTATTGCTAACAAAAATCACTAACAAAATACTATTGAATATTAAAATTCACAATGAGATTTACATAGCACCCAACAATAATAAAATATACTTTCTATGTTAGTGAATATTTGAACACTTGACTTTAAATAAGGGCCAGCAGTATTGTAGATTCATCAAGCAGTGTACATCTAAATAACCCATAGGTCAAAAGACAATGTGACAGAACTTAAGAAATATTTGTCTCTGAATTCTAAAGACACAGAATATCACATCCTATTGGAAGCAGCTAAAATATTGCTTTCAGGGAAATGCACAGCCTTAAATAACTAATTTAAATTTAAAAAATCAAGTAATTAATTAATAATCTTAAATTTAATGTAATGTCAAAAATCCAGAAAACAAACAATAATTCTCACTCTAGATGTAGAAGAAGGTAAGCAAAAATCACTGAACTAGAAAAAAAAATATGTGATAACATAAAAGAACAAAGCCAAAAATTATTTCATTGAAAACTGTAAAAAACTAATTAAACACCTAGCAAAATTATCCAACAATAAAAAAATAAAAAATACCAAGCTACTAATGTCAGAAATTGAACAGAAGACATAATTCAGAAATTTCAAAAATTATTAAATATCATACATTAACAAATTTGGCACTTAATATAAAATGACTGGTTTGTTTAATCAGAAAACTTACCATTTTATCACAAAAAAGATCTAGAATATAACAGCCCTTTATCTATTAAAATTACTCAATCTGTTATGTAACAATTCTACCAATGAAAACTAGAAGTCCAAGCAGATTCCTGAATAACTGTTTTTCAAGTATGTAAGGAAGAAATAAAAGTACTCTAAAACAAAGTAGAAAAGAATAGTAAAGCAGAAAATTCCTACTTACCATTATGAGGCTGACACAGACATAGTACTAAAACCTAATGAGGACATTATGATGAAGAAATACTGGACCAGTCTCATAAATAAAGCTGCACAAATCTTAAACCAAATAATAGTAAATTTCATTAAATTTCAAAAAAAAAAGTAATGAAATTGGTTTAACTGGAAATTCAATATTGGCTTAACTACAGTATTAATGGAAAGAGTCAGAAAATCATATCACTGTGTTGATTTCATCAACTCCCACAGCATTTCACGACAAATCAAATAACGAATTAGGGATGGAAGCCAACTTCTTTACTTTAATATCTACAAAAGTCTTTCATCAAACATGATACACGGAGAATTGCTGAAAGTTTTTAGCTGAGTACATGAATGCCCTAAGCATACTCTATTTCAAAAAATAACGTGAAATACTGTAAGGGAAGTCAGAATGATCAGGTGAGAAAAGAAAAAAATTAAAAAAAGTTTTGAAGGGATAAAGAAGGAAAAGGAAGGAGAAACACTGTCACTGTTTACAGATTGTATGATCTTCCACATGTAAATACATGCACCCAAAAAATATGTATAAGAATTTCCATAACCACTTTATTCATAATAGCTTAATAAACCAATTGTCTCCATTCAGACAGAACACTACACTATAGTGAGAATTCTAGAAACCATGATTACATACAAAAACATGGGTAAACTTTACAAAGAAAATGTTTGACAAAAGAGGTGGACATAGTAAGCAATGCGATTATCTACATTTATTTACATAAAACAACAGAAAAAAACTACTCTTCGACAATAAAGTGAAGAAAACGATTACCTTTGCTGCAGGAAGTATCTGGATAAAGGTCAAACTATGGGTTTCCAGAGGATTTGTGTTTGCTTTCTTGTTCTATGAGCATGTTCACTTCATAAAAATGCATTCTCCTGTGCACTTTTGCTTTCAACACTTTTTTGTATATAGCTTATAACTTAATAAAACGTTTACTTAAATTAATATTTGATAATTAAATAATTCTGCTCCTATAGAATCAATACAAATGATTTCCAGCATCTATGTTTATTATAAACTTCTGGAGGTAGAAACCAAACAATTACAGAAAAGAATCAACAACATAAAATACTAAAAAGAAAGACGACAAGGATCCCTACTTATATTCAATCTCATGTCATGCCTAGAAAAAAGAAAATTCACTTTAAAAACGACTGGTAATCATAAAAGTCTTTCAGTAATGAGGCTGAGAACAAAATTAGCATATAATAATTGAGAGCTTTTCTGCATAAAATTTAAGCAGTAATAAAATGTAATGAAAAAAGTGGTCTCATTTATAAAAGTAGTATAAATTCTATAATACTTTGGAATACATTTAACAATCATTTGGCAGAATACATTTATGGGTATCATAAGACTCCATATGTTTATGTACTCTATTATTGACCATCATGAAAATTTGCATTGCACAGACATTACATTTAGATAATATGCTATTATGTATATCCCTCAAAAAGAAAAGAAAAACACTTTGAATTCAGCTTATTGACTCTTTGTCCTTTAGGATATTTCTCAGGTCTTTGCTCCTGACAATAAACTGAGTGTTCAGGGATTACAAATTAGTTCTTACGTCATACTTAACAAAACATTAGCAATGCCGACTTGCTACAAAAATGCCATCCTAAAGCCAAATATGAATGATTTCCAATATGCTTATTACCACCCTGCTCTTACTCATTACCAGAGGTAATTAAGAGTTGGCTACAAATGCGAAACATTCATTACAGCCTTTTATTATCCTTGCTCTCTGTTTATGGAATCTAATGTGGAAGTTCTGCCACTTTTTCACATTATTTTATCTTTGTATTTGTTAATTAAACTTCTGATAGTCGTTTCTCCTTCTTCTGGGATGAAAGAAAAGCGCACGAAATATAGCTAGGATAGAAGTAATTGAGTAACCAGGGCACTAGAATGTCTGCTTGTTTCAAGTAAATATTAGTACAGTGAAGGTAACTCCCCAATGTGGAAAGGCAGAGTATGTGAGAAAACATGTATTATCTTTATTGTTTTTACAGTAAACATCTATTCAAACGTGCCATTTATTCATAGATGCCTCTTCCTGTGCTATCCAACTAACATGGCATGTATTTAAGTCATTAAATATAATTCCAGTAATAGGTAAGTAGTGTTGGTCACTTATAGATGACCAAGGCTCTAAATGTTACAGGTATTGAAAATTGTCACTTCTAGTGAAAAATAACATCTTGTACTTATTCAGAAAAACTAAACTTTTAAAAATACCATGATGATAAATTTAAAACACTTCAATCAACTGAAGTTGATAAGTAAGGACATGAATTTTCGTACTGAAGTTTTGAAATTAAGATATCTTTTCAGCTTTGTTAATGTAATGAGTGGAACAAGACAAATGAATTATTCAGGACATTGCCTGACATATAAAATGTTCTAAAATAGTGAATTTTGGCTGGTAGGTCAATATTTACTTTGTCAAACATATTTATGTACTTCGTAATTTAACTTACAGATAATAGAGTAATAGTGTTCTAAAATAAGCCAAAGACAACCTAGAGATACATGATTTGGGTAAAAGGAAATACGTTCATAGGAAAACAAATTCTGTGTTAAAAAAATAAATTGTAGATCCATTTTAACAAAAATTTTATTTATAAATGAAATACTAAGTATGGAGTATGATATAACTATAGTTAATTACTTTTCTACTTCTTGTGTTCTTTAAATATTCACATATAGTAAGATTTTTCTTTATGATGACCATGTGTTTGTTTTAAACACTGTTGATTAGTACAAGATCTATTGAAAAGTATAACTGTGAACAATTAGGTATTTTGCTATGAATTTCTGTAAATTATAGAAGTTTGCAATTTTAACTTTCTTCAACTTCTTTGCCATTTGTGTGTTTTAAATTCTCCATTCTCTTATAAGAAATCCTAAACATAATCTTCACGAGAATGAAAGGATAAAGCTTGTTATATGCAAAGAGAATCAGAAATGTTTTTGGAAAATTGAATTAATAGGTAATTTTAAAAAATGAACTCTTTTCCTCAATATGAACTCCATCAAATTTAAGGCTCTCTTGCAAATGAAGAACCTGGGAATTTAAACATGCCAATGCTGCCCTTTTTACATATTTATTGAAGAAAAATGGATTCTCTTTAAAGATTTCTTACGGTTAGGAAACCAAAAGAAGGGAGAAGGAGCAAAATAAGAACGGTAAGGTAAATACCCCTTGATTACTTAATGAAACAATTGCAAAGTTGTCTTGTTCACTGAGAGGAGTGAGCAGGTGCATTACTATGGTGGAGTAGGATTCTATGGAGACATTTCCAGGTTGTATTTCTTCTAAAGATTTGGCTAATTTTTCCAATACATTCACATTACAAGCAGATGTTATTGTTCTTTGGCCCTCCAGAAAGTCCACAAGCAAAATGCCTTGAGCATCCCATAAAACAGTTGCCTTGATCGTTACTTTTAACTGGCCCACCTTTGTTTTTACTGGATCACTGCCACCTCTGGGTAGCCATTGTTTGGGTGGTGCTTTGTCTTCAGCAGAGTACTGACAAAGCCATGTTCCATCTCCTATTATACATCTGTGAGGAAATGCTTCAGGATCTTGAACCGGTTCATTAAAAATATCCATTGATATTTTTAGAAAATATCTCTTCTTTTGTTTGAAGCTGATCTAGTTGCAATGGTTGGGGTACCCATTAAGTGGAAAGTTTGTTCTACTTTAATTTTTCAATCAAAATCATAGTGATGGAACCAGTTGAGATATCTATCATGCAAGCTCGTGTTTCTTCTGTTAATCTTTAGTCCTCTTCAAGTAGGGCATGGACAAGATTAATTTTTTCCTCACAAATTGATATGAATAGTTTGCTGTCAAAGGCTTCATTTTCAACATTATCCGGTCTCTTCCTGCTATTTATTTGTAAACTGATGATTTGACAGGGGGATGGGAAGCATGATTCCCATAACTTTTTTGTAAAGCATCAATAATATCACTTTTTCTTGACCCATCATGATCAGGAATTTGATGTTGGCTCTTGCTTCAATTTGAACAGAATTTGTGTTGTTCTTACAGAGGCTTTTTTCAAACTGACATCTTACCCTTTTCAGTGCCTCAAACTCGACCTTGTTCTTACAAGTTAGCATGAGTTTATTTTGGTATCAAAATTGAAATTCAAGGATAGTTTTTTCATAAGACACATTTTCATCAATTTTTTCAAGATCCTTAGCATTATTTATAATTTCTGCTAAACTGCTTAAGTTTTCACAATCTATGTTGTCTAATATACTCTATATATTGCTGCCAGAAAAATAGCATAAACCTGGGACAGGAAAGGTTGAGGCAAGGGAGAGATAATATCATCTTTGAAAGAGGAAATTAAAAGTCCTTATAATAATATTCATGATTTTCAAAATTCCTATCCAAACCTACATTTGCTGCTTCTTGCACTACGATATCAAAACCATGATAGGGTCAATGGAATTGCACTATAAACACTCTTATCAAAAGTAATGGAATAGAAAAATAGAAAGCAAAACAGAAATCAAAGCGATTAAGGTCACTGGGTTACCATGTTAAACTGTTGTAGCTCTCAGTTGATAAAATAAATTTGTCATTTTCAGTTCATAATTTTGTGACTCACATGGAGTCCCCAGACATTGTTCACTGTAGAAAAATGAATTAACTGGATGAATACTCTTGGAAAGACATTGAGTTGATGTGCTTCATGAGTTATTAGATCAAGTATGGAAGATTCCATAGTACATTTATTTTAAATTAGATTATTTCTTTCTAAAGTAAACTTTTGTGCACTTTTTATATTTTAGCATTGGTGTATCTTACATGTAGGCTTATATATGATTTCTAACAGGAATTCTAATGGAATCTAATGGAAATCTTTTAGAATGACCACAGTGTAGTAGAAAATGTATAAGAGAAAAGGTGGCAAGTGGAGAACGTACAGTTTCCAATCCTATCTCTAGCATTGACTAACTTCGCTTTGAAGAACTCACATAACAATTCTCGGCCTCAGTTTTTCCAATAATTTTAAATTAGCAGTGTCTTAGTCCATTATCATTGTCATAAAGGAATACCTGAGCCTAGAGAATTTACCAAGGAAAAGTTGTTTATTGGGCTCATGGTTCTGCAGACTGTACAAGAAATATAGGTGACATCAGCATCTGTTTTAGGAAAGAATTTCAGGAACCTACCACGCATGTCAGAAGACAAAGAGGAACAGGCAGCACAAGGTGAGCAGAAGCAAACAAGAGAGAGGAGGGGCTCTAATTCCCTACCAGATCTCCTAGGAACTTAGTCACTATGATTAGGATGGCACCGGACTCTTTGTAAGGGTTCTGTCTCCATGGCTCAAACACCTCTCACCAGGCCCTACCCCAACAGTGAAAAAATATTCAAACTATATCAAGCAGTTAAATTCAAAGATGAGTTTTCAAATTCATCTCTATGAAGCCAGTTCAGCAGAGTCTGGAATGTATCTAAACATCCATGGAGAGCTTGTTAAAAATGTGGACTCCTGGAGCCTTTTTTATCATGTCTCACATTCTGACTGAATAGTTCTGAACAGATGTAAATGTCTATGAGTTTTAAATAAGGAACCCTGGGCATCCAATAGCAGGCTGTTCATCTATAATACGGAGCTATAATTTCTAAGGTCTTGTCTGGATGCCTCAAAAGTAAGGTGAAGTGATGTGACCCACGGTTCTCAAACTTCCCTTTTGTCTCACACACCAATGAGTTTTGTCTTTCCTAAACACATGAACTTAATGTTTAAATCTGGTGTTTCATGCCACTCTCAGGAAAAATGGTAAAAACTTAGTTTTACAAATAATTTTCAATGTAAATTGATAATTCCCTTTCATTGTTTGGATTACTGATCTGAAATTCTGCAAGTGTATTTGCTTGATGAGAAATCCTAAGGATTGCTTCGTCTATACTGTGACTCACAAGCAAAATAAAACAGAAAAGTATGTTAATTTTTGTTGTTTTCAAAAGAAAACACCACTATGACCAATAAATTATCATTTGACCTAAGCATACGACACAGAGAACACAATTTTTTCCACAAATGTATTAGTTGTGGGGAAATTGAAATGCCAACTGGGTAAGCAGGTATGGCTTGTGTGCATTAAACCATTGGCTAGTAAAGATGTGTCAACATTGGTTCATCAGTTGTAACAAATACATCACTCTTGTGGGGTTGTACTAACAGAGGAGGCTATGCATGAATGGGAGCATGAGAAATCTCTGTACCTTCCTATAAGTATTGCTATGAACCTAATCTGTTTCAAAATATAAAGTCTATTAAAAATGTGTATATGTTTTAAAGCTACCTTAGAGATTAAATTAGGACTCAATAGAGTTGACATTTACTCAGGCTTAGGTTCATTTTAAAATTAAATTACTTCAGACTAGCAAAACTTATTTTTTAGAACTGTATATAGAGAAAATGAAGTCAAACTTCCCAATTAATTACTTGAACATCTTACAGAGTCAAACTAGGCTTTATAGAAGTCACAGTATTTACCTTTTTTTGACTTTAAATGATTAAATTTAGTGATACTAGAATCTGTTCTTGTGTAATACCCAAATCATACAGGACTAAACCAAGCATTATATCTCACCTCTTTCACTCCTTCCTCTCCACATTTTCCTTCACATACATGAGGATGGAGAGCCAGCTAGCTAGACATAAATACAGAAATACATATAGATAAGTATGTTATTCATATGTGAACATATACACTTTAATTTCAGTTTGTTTTCCCTTTATGTGTGTAGGTACATATAAAATCATGTATACATATTGCTCTGTGATTTTTTTATTTCACACTTATAAATCTGTGCTATTCTATTTTTTTGTTTAAAAGCTATATAATATTCCAGAGTGTGAATTAAAATTAAGTGAAGTGGGAGCCATGTACATTTTCTTTCAATATTTTTGTCACATATACTTAGTGTCACTAAGAATTATATGCTAAGAATAGTTTAGTTTTTTGTTGAAATTCATCTTGATGTAAGTGGCTACTATATTCAAACATGTATCCTTAATGGAAAATAACTATACCAAATATTTCTGAGGGTCTTTTTAGGCACATATACTTAAAGTAAATTTTTATTTCATCTTAAATTTTGTTTTGCAGTTGTTGCATTCAAACAAAATGATGTAGTTTAAAACAATAATTAAAAAATATCTACTTCATATTCAGTACTGAGAAATAGAAATCAGGGTATATTGGTGATTTACCTATCACAAAATTTATTTTTGTTGCATTAGATGCCGTATTGCAATTTATGCTCTAGATACAAGAAGGGTGACATTCCAGATTGAATTAGCCATAGAAAAAAGATGGAGACTTTACATATTTTTTTATTTACGTGGATGGTTTGAAGAACATTCTCCTTAGTAAAGTAACAGAAGAATGGAATAGCAAGTATATCAATACTAATATGAAACCAGTAGTTAAACACCTACATGCCCACATGAGAGAAAAACACAATTAAAACCAAGAGGGGCAGGGGGGAGGAGGGAAGAGAGACAGAGGAGAAGGGAGAGGGTTTGTGAAGTTCTCACCTAAGGGGCACAAGGTAAGGCTGTATGGCACACCTCCTGGTGGAGCGCTCAACTACAACGTGGACTTTACCTAACAAATAAAAAAAAAATGTAACCTAATCATATTCATCAGAGGTGAACAAGAAAATCCTTGTAGCCAAAATTAAAAGACAAAATTAAGGCTCAGCGCCCATAGCACAGTGTTTACAGTACCAGCCACATGCACGAAGGCTGGCAGGTTCGAGCTCCAGCCCAGCCAGCTAAACATGAATGACAACTGCAACAAGAAAATAGCTGGGTGTTGTGGCAGGTGCCTGTGGTCCCAGCTACTTGGGAGGCTGAGGCAAGAGAATCACTTAAACCCAAGAATTTGAGGTTGCTGTGAGCTGTGACACCACGTCACTCTACCAAGGGCAACATAATGAGACTCTGATTCCGAGAAAAGAAAAGAAAAAGACAAAATTAAACTACTTCATTAAGTCTTTCAAATATCATGCAATGTGATTTGTATTTTCAAATAAATACATATTTTCATGAATTATTACAGATACAGTGTTAAAATAGTTCCTTGCATATCTTCCTCTTCCTTTAATATTAAATTTAATTTATAATTTTACTTATAATGTCATTTAATTTTTATTCTTAAATATTTTATCAAAATAATACCAATTTCTAACTAAATTAAATTACTAAATTTAATTTTACTTATAATGTCATTTGATTTTTATACTTAAATATCAATTTCTAAATCACAGCAATATCAGCAGTATTCAATTTCTATTTTAAAAATTCTTAGTTTTTATGTTACTTTGTGAAATATTTAGAATTTTTATTCACATAAGATGATTGGTATATTTTCAAGAACATTATTACCAGCTACTATGCTGACGTTATTATCTTTCAAATCTTACAGGGTTATAAAAATACACTAAAATTGGTAATCAAATGAAATATTGAAGTTTTGTACCCTCAGATAACAACACAAGATTAATGATTCCTAACATCTTAAATGATGCTTATTCTCATTTTACTAAGATCAAAACATTTTGGTTTCTTGTGGTAGATTGTTGAAGGAATTCCCTCCACTCTCATTTTACTGACCAAGAATAAAGAGACCATATTATATGAGTTTATATTTTAGAAAAATAAAAACTAAGCCTACTATTAAGCCCATTAATTTTCAATACTGTGATATAACGATAAATGTTATATGATTATGAAATTCTGGGTTAGCTCTAATATAAAACCCAATTTTCTCATTTTATTCATTCTTTTAAGGTTTTTCTCTTAGGCATTTCTTGATTAGTTATGTCTATTCAGAATAATTCAGAATAATTTAAAACAGTTTATGATGTATGTGAGGCACTCGGAAGAAATATAAGTTTGAAATGATGGAATGGTCATTGCCATTATCAGGAAAGTGGAGTCAGGCACATTAGAGGCTCCGAGATCAAGGGAAAAATCAGCAGACTAGGAAAGTATAATGATAAACAAAGGCATCATGATTTTTGGTAACACAGACACAGCAAATAGAGATAGTTATACATTTTTTAGCCTTAGATATTGATAATTTTAATTTATATGTAAAAAAATGTGTCATATAAAATACTTCAGTTTCATGTTTTTTACAATGCTTTCTTTGTAAAGTAATAATGAAGGATGAGATAATGTATCTATTTTAATTTCTATAACTTCTGTAACAGTGTAGGGAAACTATCAGTTATTTTGAATTTCCAAAAGATGCTTCATTGAACTTATATATGAAGATCCCTCAAGATACTGCAGGAGAAACAGTCAATGGACCAAAATCTAAGACACACAAGTTAGCCACCCCAGTCATTTTACTTAGGAAAATAGTAACTTATGCTCAAATAGTTTATTTCCATATTCTACTAATTACATGACAAGGTACAATAACAAAGAATTACTCTTTACACAGATTGCAAGACAGCTAACACACCTCCTACAGCAGTTTCCTAGGCAACATGCAATCAGAGTACAACTATTGAAAATTTTTTCCTCAAAAAAAGTTATCACATCTCCAAGAAGGAAATTGTACAACTAGATTTACCCTTCCATTGATGTGGATACCAGGAACAGCAGATGTTCTCTCTGTGGGGGCAGAAATTACTCCATCAGTAGCTCTAATTCTGCTGTTATTTCAAGACTAAGAAACATGAATAACACATCGGCATTAACTGTTTGCTTTTTGTGTTATCAGATACCATTTGATTTTCTTCCTGTGAAAACATTTTTAATATATTAAGCTATTCTTAGGAGTAACTCAGAATTTTCTATAACTTTGGAGTAACCAAATAAACCAGAACTTGAAGAAATAGCAAATGCTGTGTCTCCACCGCATGATAACGAATAGGTCATTAAAGCTCCACCGATCACAGCTCTCCATCCCCTCCATAATACAAGAGCAAAGGGGTGCGTAATGCTAACGAATTATAGGAAATTTAAAACTCCTAAAAGGAAAGAGAGTGTAAATAAGCCCAGTGTTATAAATTTGCAGAGCTTACAGCCGTGTGGGAAATCACTGAGACAAATTGTATAGAAAGATTTAAAGGGGACTTGCAAGTTCCTTATGAGCAAATAGGGGAAATCAGCAGTTGGATCAAATTGTATCACAGAAAGTAACCCCAGTCCTTAAGCTTCACCTTAATACCTGATCACTAGAAAAGAGAAAAGGAGGGTTATATCCCCTAGTCAATGCAAATGAAAAGAATTAAAATTGAGAAGACAATGAATTCTTGAAAGCTTTATATTTAATTCAAAACTGAATTTATTGATTTTTTTTAGTAAGTTCTTTAAAATCGCTAATCTACTCTTCATGGAACCCATGAGAGGTATTACTTTGGCATGAAAGTAATAGATAAAGTTTACTTCCCATGAACTTTATTTCATCCATTTAAATTCGAAATACAAAGTAAAAATACAGCAGATGTAAACATTTAAAAAAGCATAGTAACAAATACTTAAAATGGCAAGGGCATGATAAAATAAATTCAGTTTCATCACGTTTTAATTTTTTTCTTTAAAGTTTAATCAACAGAAAGCAGGAATTCAGCTGTTAATTATCAGGAGGTTTTTTTTAAATGAGTCTTAATTATAAAGGGTAGGAGAAAGGATGGCATGTGAATAAAATTAAATGCATTTTGAGCAAGAAGATAAAACAACATGATTATCTTGCTAATGTTTAAGAAAATAGTGACAGAATGTATAAGTAAGATGTATTTAAATTTTATAAATTAAAATAAGCATCCATATAATAGTAAATTGCTGTTTTCATTGTGTATATTACTTAAATGATAATATTAGAGTATTTCTTAAACATAAATAAATTTATACACATATGATTGCATACTTGGGAAATATAATAGAGACTCTAACACAATAAAATAAATTCAAACTTTTGTTCAGAATGTTTCATAATGACTCAAATTTTTTCATCAAATATGAACTATTTTTATTTAGTATGGAGCACACTTTTGCACACAAATCCCTGCTAAACTGAAGATTAAAACTGTGAAAGTTGGGAAATTTCTAAGCAATTATTTCAAAATAAACATGTACATATTTGTTTGCTAAATGTCACATAAAAAAATTTATAACTTTATAATAAAACAGGAGACTTCTTCAAGATAATGAGTTTATGGGTTAACAGCTAATTACCTGTGATGTTTGGTTTTATTTGGTTGGTTTATTTTTATTGAAAAATATATTTCACTCAGAATAAGAAATGAGTCATATATTACAATAAATTATCGTATTATAACAAGTTATATATTACAATAAATTATTTGTGTTCTATTAATTTCCATTTTTTGGTTGCAGCCGTCATTGTTGTTTGGCGGGCCCAGGCTGGATTCAAACCTGACAGCTCAGGTGTATGTGGCTGGTGCCTTAGCCCGTTGAGCCACAGGCATCGAGCCCATGTTCTATTAATTTCCAAAGTGTTTTATGTGTGTGATTGTGGGACAGGGTCTCACTTTGTTGCTTAGAATCGAGGGCAGTGACATGATCACACCTCATTGCAAACTTCAACTCACAGACTCAACCGCCCTCCTCCTGAACTACAGGTGTGTACCCCCAATGTCCGCTAAGTTTTCTAATTTTTCATAGACACAGGGACTTTCCCAGGCTGTTCTCAAACTCTTGGCCTTAGGCAATCCTCCATTCTTGACATCCCAAAATAAAGGGATGGGACTACAGCCTTGAACCACTATTCCCGGCCAAAATTTGTTGATTATTTATGAATTTTTAGTTTTCATAATACTAATCATACTCATAGATGTTGAAAATTCATGACTTAAATTTTTATGGAACAAATTTTACATAGCTTCCAAAATATGATTTTTTCCTTCCTATAAGAAATGTGCATGTGTATGTGTGTTTAATTGAAGAGGATCGCACACTTCCATTTGTTTCAACAAAATATCCACTTCTCCCATATATATATATCCATATATATATATATACATATATACTTTTTTTGTTTTTTGTAGAGACAGAGTCTCACTCTATTGCCCTCCATAGAGTGCTGTGGAGTCACAGCTCACAGCAACCTCCAGCTCTTGGGCTTAGGCGATTCCCTTGCCTCAGCCTCCCAAGTAGCTGGGACCACAGGCACCCGCCACAGCACCCGGCTAATTTTTGATGCATTTCGGCAGGGACCGGGTTTGAACCCACAGCCCTCGGTATATGGGGTTGGCGCCCTACTGGCTGAGCCACAGGAGCCGCCCCATATATACTTTTTTATTTCTTTTTGAGACAGTGTCTCAAGGTATAGTCTTGAGTAGATTGTCATGGCATCATAGTTCATAGCAACCTCCAGCTTGTGGGCTCAAGTGATCCTCTTGCCTCAGTTTTTCTATTTTTAGTAGACACAGGGTCTCGCTTTTGCTCAGGATGGTCTCAAACTTGTGAGCTCAGGCAATCCACCTGCCTCAGCCTCCCAGAGTGCTAGGATTATAGGTGTTAGCCATGGAGCCTAGCCTCTCCCATATATGTTTTGATAACACTTTCATCTGTTATGTCTGATATGAGAAGACATTTAAGAATAGCTAGAGGTAAACACATAATTACTTAAAAATAATTACATAAAACCTGCAATTTGAAAAAAAAATATTAAAAATGTTAGCTGTCAGTTTGGGGGAATTGCATCACTTATGATGAAATAAGCAATATTCCTTCACTTTCTCCTTTCCACTTTATTATTATATATTCTCAAATTTTAGAATCAAAGTACTGTCTCCAATCAATGTCATTTCCTTTTGGGAATGCAGCAATAATGAGTCACAGATATCGCCCCTGGCTCCAGAAACTTCTAGGAGTGAAGCCAAACAATAAGACTTGCTTTACATGCATTCATTTTAAGAGATAATGTAAGGAAATCCATCTTTGCTGGAGATAAAAAAAGTATGTTTGGTGCGCAAAAAAAGTATTTTCTGTTTCATATAAACTATGTGGAAGCCAATTATGAGATGACCTGTAATAATATCTCTCTCTTATGATTCAGGACTTCCTGTGATGCCTTCACGCACTGAACACAGCAGACTTGTATGACCATCAGGATCTTAAGGAGATCATGAGGCTAGATCATAAAAACAATTCAACTTTTGCATTTGTCTCATAGATGACTCACTTAGGGAAGTCACCTGCCATGTTGTGAGACTTCTGAAGCGTTCCTGGTGAAAGACAGAGGCCTCCTGCTACCAACCAGAATGCTTGGTGAGGGAGCCACTTTGGAAGAAAATCCTCCAGCTTTCATCAAATCTTTAGATGCCTGTAGCCCTGGCTAACATTTTGACTGAAATATCACTGTAAACCCGTACTGTTCAACGAAGTGGCCCCAAATTTCTGGTCTGCCTAAACTATGGAAGGAAAAAAAAAATAAGCTGCCTTGTTATTTTCATTGGATGTTAAGGCCCTTAGTATTACAGCAATAAACAACTAACACAAACTATAAACAAACTTTTTGTGTTGTAAATTTTACCTGAAGGCTGGATTGCTTTTTCTTTACAAGCTCTGTCTTTGGATAGAACACTTGGATTAGCACTTTGTGATCTTGGACAAGTAGTTTATTTTCACATGCCTCATTTCTCTATTTTGGAAAAAGGAACAACAGTAATTATATGATTGAGGCTTATAAAGTGTATACATAAAGAGGTTAGGAATGTACTTGTCGCATGGGAAACACCCAACCGCCTCCAAAAGTAATTTTTTTGTGAAAAGTTTAACGGTTTAAATTTCACTATTCAAAAGCTCCTACTTGCCCAGATTCTATTATTTCAGGCTTTGCTTTTCAAAATATAATACTTGCATAAAACGGTTACGGTTTTTTCTCACAGGGTATTTTTCAAAGTTGCTTTCACTTCTACTTTTTTGTTTGTGTGTTTCACAGTATCAGTCTGCATTTTGTATTCCTGCTATAAACAAACCAGGCCTTATAAAGACAGGTAGTGTTAGTTTCTAATAAATGAAACAGTCAGCCTAAGGCACTGTATGGAAGATATATATTACTTCAAGGTCTGAATACAGAGTAGAGACTTCTATTAATCTTAAATATGCACTTCTCCATTTTACACTCGCATCCTTTATCTGAGCTTCACACTCCTTGGGAGACATATCAAATTGTAATTCTTGCCCTTTTGAGCTTCACTACAGCAAATAACTTGTTTCCTGTGGCGTTATTCATTTCCTTCTCATGAATAAATCATTCTTTCTCTTATTGTATATTTTATTGTTGCTGAGAACAAATCCTGGGACTAGCATCCGTATTGTCTCTCTTTGGTTTGCCACTTCACTGTTCCTCTCTGCTGCCCGATGTTGGCAATACTTATGGATTACTTGCTATGAATATTAGAGGCCATCTCTTGTATAACCTATGTCTGTTTTCTAAGCCCCAGATGACTAATTCTTCCCTAAATAATGCTCCTTTTACAGGCACTGCTATTTTTCATACATATTATAAAAATTCATGCTCCCAAAGAACAAACCAGAATAAAATTCACTAGCTTGACTGCGTTTTGATATGTTGAATCTCTTTACTTGAGTCTTTAGGGTTAATCTCTGACTCTTCCCCATGAAAACAAAATTTTAAGAGATGAATACTTAATGTGATTAATGTTGTAATAATATCACAGCTAGAGATCTGAAAGGAGCTATACTTTATTAATTCGACATAAATTATGAAGTTTTGATTATTTTTGGAAGATAATGTCAATGAGGTTTTTAATTATATTTATTATATCAATGAGTTTAATAAAGCAAGGAGTCCATTTGGAATTTACTATATATGAGGAAATAGGGAAGGCTGCCACGCTTTTGCAGTTTTTGTCTCTGGCGTGGCTGTCACCATCATGGAAAACAAACTGTCATTGAGTATTTTTTGCACAGAACAGGAAACTACATATAACATTCTGTGGTCTACTTGCTACGTGAAAATATATAAGAATATGGGTGGTCCCTGTGACTCAAAGAGTAGGGTGCCATCCCCATATACTGGAGGTGGTTTAAGCCTGGCCCCAGCCAAAAAAAAAAAAAGGAAATATACAAAAATAAACAGTCATTTAGGTAATGTTTGAAAATTGTTACTGCCAAAGTAGTTCAGTTTGCAAAAATTAATATCAAAATTTTTGTATCTTTTTTTGGTAACATATGTTTAAAATTCATTTACTATGTTCCATACACAACACAGAGCTCTGAATCCCATTATTATTTGATGTACTTTTTGTATTCTCACAAGAAAGAGTAAGAAAATAAGAAAAGGCCCACTCTAAATTACCTACCTCCCATTTCTGTGTCTGTTTGATAAAAGAAGATTCTGTGGCCGTGGGAAAAATGTTCCTGTCATATCCAGCAGGCGCTTGATAGAAGGAGAATAATATAGACATAGACTTCATATAAATATGTATATATCTAGTTCTGAGTGTATGTATACATATACACATACATACATGAAGACAGACACACACACAGTCCTACTAGATTGCTTCTTACTCTACAACTCTACACAGGAATTTATAAACTCAGTCAAACTCAGTCTTATGAACTCAGATCTTCAATTAAAAAAAAAATTAAAAGGTGAACTTCAGGAAGAAATATAATTATCCAAGAAGAAAATGTCAAAGTGTCAGAAATGCCGGGGGGCAGGGGACTGGAAGAGGAAAAATAATTAGTGATTAGTTAATTTCCTGATATTTTTATTATAAATTTTAAATAATTTAAACACTTAGCTGAAGGAAATTGATTACTTTAAGAAATGCTATTATTTGGAAATGGATATAATCTTTCAAATGAAACAAAACACATTCAAAAAGTAAAAGAGATTTTTTCCTCTCTTTCTCTCTATCTTGATATTTGAACCAGTGACTGAAAAAGAGTTTTCTGGGTCAGGAAATCTGACATATATGGATTAGTACATTTTGTCCTTATGAATCTCAGCTTTTGCTTCATAACATCTCCTCTAAAACCATACACACGCAGAAATCTTTAGGATCTGAATCAATACTAGCTTAAGTAGTTTTCTAATACAGATAATTGTTAAATGCACCAACTATAAAGTATTTGCGGCATTTATTGGTATATTTTTGCTTGAAATCAAAAGCTTTTACTCTTAGAAATCTGACTTACAAAAATAAATGAGTACATACATAAAACCTTGGGTTTCTAATGCAAACTAAAAGGGAAAAATAATCTACCTTCAGTAGTGAATGTGCCTTTTGTCAAGTTATTTCAAATTGAAAATAGTGATATCCTTTTTTTTTTCCTTGTTTTTCTGGAGAAGCTATAAAATGAACAAAGAAAAGGGTGATGCCTGTGGCTCAGTGAGTAGGGCGCCAGCCCTATATGCAAGGGTGGTGGGTTCAAACCCAGCCCGGCCAAACTGCAACAACAACAACCAAAAAATACCCTTAAAAAAACAAAAGAACTAAGAAAAGGGTGGTGAATAGAAGCAATCAAATAAAGAGGCTTCTTTGGTTGTTGTTTGATTGGGTTGGTTACTTTTGGTTTTAATGCAATATTTTGATAAAAGCCTTGATAATGGCTGGGAGCAGTGGCTCAAGCCTAGCACTCTGGGAGGCTGAGGTAGGAGGAGCACTTGAGATCAGGAGTTCAAGGGTAATATGATCACAGTGAGACTCTGTCTCTACTGAATACGGAAAAATTAGCCAGGCTTGGTGACATGTGCCAGTAGTCCAAGCTACTGGGGTGTCTGAGGCAGGAGGATCACTTGAGCCAGGAGTTTGAGGTTGCTGTGAGCTAGGCTAAGGCTATGGCTTTCTAGCCAGGCAATAAAGCAAGATTCACTATCAAACAAAACAAAACAAAACAAACAAACAAAAACAGAGAGAGAAGAGCACTAGTAATTTTTCTGCCAAATGACTTCCAAGGATTTCCAATGATAAAACACTCATACTCGTAAACAAACAAACAAATAAATAAAATAAAATAATAATACTAAGAAGAAGAGGGCAAAAGTGGAACATTTAGCCGATTGAACAGAACTGTGCAAATAGCCTCATCTACATAAGAGCTTTTGAATATCTATAGAATAAATTTATGTAAATACAGCAATGGCATTCATATTTTTCAGTGGAGTGCTAAAAATTTTTGGCACTCTATACTATTAAGTACATAAAAGGTTGCCCTGGTTTTGTGGCCAGTAATTTCAATTCCTTTGGACATCCAGAGAATTCTATCATTCTTGTGCTATCTAGTCTATTATTATAATATCTTTGTGAATTTTTCTTTCACTCTATGTTTTTTTAGCTTCTTCAATTTGTATAATTAAAATATTTTTTACTGAGGAAACCGAAATTTGTAGTTTACTAGATAAAGACTTTTTTCAAAATAGAAAGATTAAGTTGTTATTTATTTATTATTTCAAAATATTAAGGAAATACAAATGCTTTTAGTTATACAGATCACTTTTGTAATGCTTGAGTCACAGCCATAAGTTTCCCCCTATCCTAAACAGCATTCAGTGTACCTGTTAGGAAGGTTTCCCTCCCCTTCCCCGCTGCTTGTTTTCCACGGAGTTTTACTTCTCTCTGTGCCAATGCGTGCTCATCAGTTGGTTCCTATTTACTAGAAAGAACATGTGGTGCTTGTTTTTCCATTCTCATAGATACTTTACTTAGAACAATGATCTCCAGTTCCATCCAAATTGTAGCCAGAGACATTAATTCATCCTTTCTTGTGGCTGAGTATTACTATAATATATGCATTAAACCACATTTTCTTAATTCGCTCATGAGTTGATGGGCACTTGGGTTGATTCCACATCTTTGCAATTTTGAATTGTGCTGCAGTAAACGTTCGATTACCAGTGTCTTTTTTTTTTTTTGGCAGTAGCTTTCCATATTATTTTATGCATTTGCTTCATTAAATAACTACATTGTTTTATTATTTATTACATTTCTATACAAAAAAACAAGTCATGAGAGTTGGGAAAGCAGTGATTGGAACTTACACTTTAGAGC